>JANHAO010002888.1:0-27445 GCA_026873985.1 Saraca asoca | reverse complement strand
GAAAACTAAGTAATGCATTAAGATCTTGATGGATTGCTTGTGGTTGAGTTTTGCTTAAAACTTATTAATCATTTCAGGGATCCTTATTATGATTAACAGCAATTGAATGAATATTTAGCGATCTAGGAAGCATTGATCTCAAGTTGATTCCCTTGGTTAATTGCTTGTTGTTTTTATTTTTGTTTCTGTTAGTGTAATAGTTTAGTGTAGTTTTTGTTAATTTTAATTCTACCAACCCCCCCAATTCAACTCCTAATATCATTGATATTATAATCCTAAAATGGTCCTTAGGTTTGACCTGGGTTGCCTATACTACAAGTTAGTTTAGGTAGCTTCAATTTATAAATTTCTAATTTGACGACTTCGACACGCTCGCATCAATTATCCTACCAAATTCATTTGCAAACAATTCAAAATCCACAATCACATGTTTATGCATCACATAACAAAATAGTTTTCCATCAACATTAGCAAGATTGGCATAAAACAGTTTTACTAACTTAGGATAGGCATTTCCTTTGAAGGTTAAAAATTTTCTAACCTATATTTTGCTAACAATTCAGGCAAATGAGTAATCTTTAACAACTAATCACTAAAACATTTTAAAGGTTCAACTTTCCTATTTTCAAAAGAGAGATAGCCTGCATATTCATTAGACAATTTGAAGAATGATTCTTCATCTGTTGATTGAGTTGTCTTTATTGATGATTCGTCCTTCCTTTTGGCCGTGAGCCTAATCCTTTTTGCCATTTGTGTTGAAATTTTTTAAAAATTTGAAGTTTCTGCACCTATTTTGGGCTTTGATTTGAGGCTTTTTTATTTTGGCTGATTTTTGTGAAATCAATCACACAAAAAGGTTAGATTAAGGTTTTCTAATGTTTCTGCAAAAGAAAATTTGGAAAAAGTGAGTCGGGAAATGATATTTAAGGGATTCTTTGTAAGAGGAGTTAAGAGAGTTTTGGCTGAAGGCTTGAAAGAGAACTGTGAAATGAATTTAGCATCAATTCTAGTATATATAGTATTATACCTTGAATCAATTTGTGAATCGATTTAGAGAGCAAAAATTTAAGTAGGAATCGATTTGGGTTAAAATTTACTCATTAAAATTCATACGGGAATCGATTGCTGAATTGGTTCATATATGAGTAGATTTTCAATGAATCGATTAGGGAATCAATTCATCCAGATATTTTAGAAAAATTTTAGAAATTTTGAGTCTTCCCAAAACTTTGTAAAATTTAGTGAATCGATTCTCAGCATATTATTTGAGAAGTGAATTGATTACATAATTGATTCAAAAACTCATGAAAAATCTGGATAAATGTGAATCAATTACTGAATCAATTCAGAAAATCCTGAGTTCAATTTTTCTAAATTTTTGTTTTTCTAGCAGTTTTCCTAATCATTTAGATAGCTAGTTATCTTCTCAGAGTCACTTGAAATCTCAAATTCTCTCCATGTACCTACAAAACAAACTCAGCAACATCTCTGATGCTTAAGTTAGGAATTACAATATACAAATCAAATATGAGAAAAAAGAAAAAATGACAATTTACTAAAGTTTTTAGAGGATTATCAATGTTTGTCTTGTGATGAGTGCAACTTGTGCAACTTCTGTCCTACATTATGAATTGCTTTTTTTTTCTATCACATAAACCTACAAAACTAAAATTAAGTTTGCTTGGCTAGTACTAGTAGATTTTGGGTCCAAATTTGTTAGTAGACTCCATAAAGATTTTCTTAACAATAGATGATTTTGGTAACCACACAAGTTTCTCATTTGGTTTTAACAAATATGTTCCATTCTTAAATGGATAATCTTTGCTGTGATGTCTTTGATGATTACAGTAATAACAGGTGATATATATAGGATTCCATCTCTTAGATTTTTTATACTATTGTTGTCTATATCCTAAGCCAACTTTATTTTAAAAACTTTTCTGATTTTCCAGCATACCATTTAGTTTCACATTGCTTTCAGTAAAGCCTTATTCAATTTCTCTATTTCTAGTTTACAAGACTCATAATGTTCACATACTTTAGTTTCACTTACTAATTTTTCAGCTAAAATATTCAAGTTAATATTTTCTTTTTCAATTTTGTCAATCTTTTTAATCAAATTCTCATTCTGACTCTTTAATTTCTTTATCTCCTTATTGGCTTTAGTCAAAACTTTATAAATCTCTTTATACAAGTCATCAGAATCATCATCATTTATATCATCTATTTGATTGATAGAATCACTATTAGTATCACTAACATAGGAACCATAGAAAAATGAAGGATACTGTAGAACTTGTGTATTTTCATTATGTTTTGCCATAAGATAGTGCTACTCTTCCATTTTGTAATCAGCTTGAGTACCTCCACTATAGGTGATCTCTAGTATGTCTAAGATTTCTTTTGCTGTACTACACTTAGAAATTCTTTGAAATTCATTAGAAGACAGCAAGTTAATAATAATCCATTTTACCTTGAAGGCAGGAAAATGTTTCCTTTTTTCCTTATCAAACTATAACATTCTAGACTTAGGATGCAAACTTCCATTAATAGATGTTGTAGGGCATTCATAACCTGTCTCAAGAATTTTTAACATGTCCACATCTAAAGCCTCAATAAAAATTTTGATTTTATACTTCCAAAAAACAAAATTTACAGTATCAAAAGTAGAGGGACTATTCAGGGATATACAATCTGAGAACATAGTCAAATTAGAATCCATATTCTTGTTAAAGAAAATGAGTATTAAGAGCTAAAGCTCTAATACCAACTGAGGGTCCTAGATAAAGATATATTGTGGATCTTGGATCTTGCCCTTATTCCTTTGGGGGAATTGATATACTCATTCAATTATTGTAAACTCTTTAAATTTGATAAGATTGTAAAGAATTGTTTTGTATCTAGAGAAATTGTAGAGAATTAATCAGTAAATATACAGAATACAAAATTGATAATTATGTAGCAAGAATGTAAATGTAGGAGTAGAAAAATGAAGATTCAATGCACAGGATTTTTAAAGTGGTTTAACTTAAATTGAAACTGCAATTCAAGTCTACTCTATTGGATAATCTTTAACCAGATTACCACTTCTATTATCAAAACATCAAGATTAAAAATAGGCTTCTAAAATGCTGGTTTTACACATAAGAATTACAATAGGAATCTTATTAACCTAGAAGATTTTTACCTGGCTCTTCTAAACCTAAAATAACCATAAGAATTTCAACATATTTTTGCTAATCTAAACAAGATTTCTATTAACCAAGAAATTTAAAAAAAAAAAATCAATAGTTAGGTAAGAAATGCAATACCAAAAGCTTGAGATGAAAATCCCAAATAGCTAATGTGAATTCTACAGAAGTTTGATTCAAAAACTCTTAATTTGATTTAGAAATCTTGTGAGGTAGAGAAAAATCTGACTCAACTTTTTTTCTTGCTAATTTTCACACTTGAAGAAGAGAGAAAGATGTGAAAATTTTGTGAAAACTAAAGGTGGTTAGGGGTTTTATAACTACTGTAATTGACTATAGCAAAATAACTAACTTTTAGTCTGTGAATCAATTCAAAGTAAAATCCTAGCTTTCGATTTAAAAAAACTTTTTTAAAGTTTTTCTTCATGATCAATTGGTAAATCGATTTGTATAAATTTTTCAACTTGAATCGATTTAGATTGTGTAAAACAATTTTATAAAATTCATATTTATGAAAAAAATTATTTGAAAAATATTTGATTTTTTACTTTCTTCTAGTGGTTTATTTATACCTCATTATATTAAATAAAAAATAGTTTTTTTGAATCAAATCTCATTTGAATTCACTTACAAAAGATTTTATAGACATAAAATGATTCCTAATTCTAATTTGGGATCTCTTGAATCATGCATTTTAAATTTGTAAAACAAATTAAAATACTAATATATATTATCAGATAGTAATGTAAATGATTTAGATTAAAATTATTTTTCAACATCAAAGCTAAGAAAAATATATAGCTAAGGTAACCTAGGCTAACACTTATTTTTTTTCATTCTTTTCTTTCACCAAAACTCAATCAACAATAACAATGAAAAATAAATAAACTTGAAAAGCTACTAGAACAACAACTTAGTTTTTTTCCTTTTACAAAATCAAACAATTCAATAACAAAAAAAAATAAACCTAAATTTTACATCAGCAATATAACCTCTTTGAGATTGTCGGAAGTGGTATAATCCACAAGGCTTCAAGGCAGATGATACCACTTTAATACCATATTAAGAAAATAAGTAGAGTTTTAGGAAGGAAAAGTAAAAAGAGGCTAGAGTGAATATGGAGAGAACACAAATAATATAATGGAATAAATAAGACTATTGAATTACATTAAAAGACTTAGCCCTATCCTTGTATTTATATAATGCCTATACAAGAGGTAGAGTTCAAATAAAACTCAGTAACTTATAGACTTATCTAAACTTATGACTTATCTTTAATATTATAATTTAACTAAATAACATAATTACTTATTAGTCATATATTTTATCTCTATTTTTTAATACGAATAAATTAACAATAGAAGCAACTCTCACAATCAGTAAAAGAATAGATGCAGAATTTTCCTTAGATTGAAATAGAAGTTTAGCTACATATTAAAGTAAAAATAAAAGCAAAAATTGAAAAAAAAAAAAAAAGAAACCCTAAAAATGCTTGGTGTTCTTGCCTTAGTAGAGTTCCTCCTCTTCACAAAAGTAAAAAAATTGCAAAATAATGTAAAGAATGGATTACAATTAGGCTCAACTGAGCTTTTATATAAGCTTACTACACTAACTCTACTTAGGCTATTGATTAGGGTTGGAAGGAAGCTTAATTAAATGTAAGTCTATGCACATGAATTATAGGTCCATCATTTAACATTCCAATGGCCTTAATCTTGCTAAAAAATTCAATTCTTAACTTAACTTATAGGCCAAAATTGAGACAATCTTGCAAAGTAGTTCAACTTATAACAAAATTTGACAACTAGATCTATAACCTTGAAACTCAATGAAAATGGTATAGTTTCACCTCAAGCCCCTCATGGAAGTTGTGGGGATGGATATTAGCTATCTTATAGGCTTAGGTTTGCACCAAAATGAGGGATATATCTCCACTTATGATTAAAATGTCAAAAGTAGTTCTATGACACAAGATAACACTCTATTTTGGCTTCTAGGCTTAATTTAACCTTCAAAATGGTTGAATGAGGCTTTGGACTCTTCATTTTTAAAGCCTTCTCTTAGCTTTTTAAAGACATAAGAATCACCAAAAACTTAAGTTTAGAACTCAAGATACACCTAAAAATCCAAAATAGTATCAAATTACTAAATTAATCTAATTAACCACAAATGCTGACCAGATCACAAAACCAATCACAAGTACCCAATTAAGTATAAAAATATGACAAAAAGTTAAGCATAAAAAGGATATAAAATATGTATGAATTGTGTTCATCATACACCAAATTGATAAAACATTATTTACATACATATACAAAGATAAAATTGTGTGAGACTTTGGTGCATGGTATCATTATGTGTTTAAATTTTTTCCCTTTTATTTTATCAATTTCTTTCATTTATGATGAGAAAAAAACAATTTCATTACATCGAAACCTACCATTTTTGTGCAAAGACCCACTAACAATTTTTTTTTCTTTCACTCTTTTTTAAATTTATACTAAAACAAATTGCAAGAATCTAAATCCAAAATTGTAATAGATGATGAAGCACTTGGAGGGCTTTAATTCTTTTGAAATCTATGTGATCTCTAATTTTCAAATTAATCTTTATGCATACAATGTTCCACCTCAGTTGGTTGATTATGATGAATAAGGTTTTTTTTTTTTTTTGAAATAAAGTAAACTTATGTTTAATGAATGTTATAATAGCTCTAATCTCAATTACAAAAAGAAGGGTGATGATGATCTTGTAATTGTATAAATGTTTTTTTTTTGCTAAATAATTGTACAAATGTTGACACCATAAATATTGTACACAAAATTGATTAAATTTCTCCTTTAGTGTTTTAGGCTCAAACTTAGAATATTGTATGTGTTTGTGTGTTGAGTGACTTGTTATTCCTATTATCAAAAAAAATATAAATGATCAAAACTTTAAAGGGTTTGCAAAATCCATTTTGCATTTTCATGAATGTTTTAAGGGAATCCAACATTTGGTTTACAACTACCAAAAAATAACATAAGAATGTACTTGTCTCAGGAATAATTTTAACCTAACATTCTCATGAATTTATTCCTGTGAGAAGATGAATATTCTACATTCTCATGACACAAAATGTTTTGGTATATAAAAAGAAAATATTTTTCCACCTGTTCAATAATGTCTCATTACTAATACCACCTTAAATCACTAATGCCTACCACTATTGACCATTATCAATCATTATTGACCAATTAACTTTTTGGCATGTTAACTGATTAAATTTTTTGAACTAATCAATGTTGATCGGTTGGCTTTCCACATCACTCATTTGTCAATAACTAGCTAATTTTTTTGGTGATGACATTCTTAAAAATTTGACAAGATTCATGAGAATATACAAATTAATTAAAACACAATATTGTAACATTTATAAGAATTTTTTAATTAAATTAAATATGGTGAATATGGAATTCTCAGGAATCATCCATTGTCGAAAAAATTAAGATTAATGAGAATATATAATTTCGTGAGCCAAATACCTTAAAGCCTTATTAAAGTGCTTAACTAAATGAGACCATTCTCATTTCCAACTAGCTAATTATCTGCTACTCAAGAGTAATATTTGATGGTTAATGCTAACAAAAAAATTACCTAACCCCTTTACTAACAACCCATTCTTATTGGCCCATTATCCAGGCCTAATTGCAATCTTAGGGTTTCACCTTTCATGTTATAAGTAACAAGTAGGTCCTCACACCCTGATCTTTTTCTCCATTTCTTATGTTAGAGCATGCTCTTGCTGACTTAAGTATTGGAAGGTTTATAGCAAAACTCTGTCCGCCTTTCCCTTAACTTGTTTTTGTCTTGTAGATTCCTAACACACCCCCTTCAAGAGGAATTTATCATTGACATGATTTCTATTTCTTCTTTTACTATTGATTGAAGAATATGAACTTAAAAGCTTATCAATACTATCAAAAAGCCACCACACCTTATGACCAAAACTCCCACCTTTTCCAGTAAGAATCTATTTTCCCACAAAATGAAGTAAGTTTTTGATTTTTATATCGATTAATCATTTTATCTTGGCCTCCTAAATACTTTATTGTAAATTTTGTGCAAATCTTCTACTACCATGAATGATTGAGTGAAGCAGACCTAGGACTTTTACTTTTTTTACAGCATGAGTAAAGCAAACCAGTACCATCAATTAGGCATATAAAAAAGGGTGAACACCTATTCAACCTAACAATTAGGCAAATGCTTATTATAGTAACCAAACGGGCGAACACTTGTGTATAGTAGCCAGCAAGGGTGAACGCCTATCATGGCCACCACTGTCATGTCCTTATCCAAGGGCAATCAACTTATGGCAACCAAAACAAGAGTGATCCATCTGTAAAAGGTCGCCACATAATGATTGTCTCCCATTACAATCGATATAAAGCAATCAGCACATATTTTTCAAAGTGATCATCTCACATCCTTGTCCAAAGGTAGGGGACCATATGGGATAAGCAAGGCAAGAAAACACTCAAAGCAAACACATCCTAAAACCCATTGCTAATGTTCACCATGTGGGCAACTTCCATCATGTAGCAGTCTTGATTCAATGGTATGTGCCTTATGCATATCATGCAGCAATCTTTCATTAGCCATACCATATAACCAGGTAAATTTCTAAACATTCTTGCTATTTTTATTAATACATCTCACTTCTCAAGTATGGTCACTCTGCCACTTAATTTTCTTAATCCGGGAAAGTCACTCCTCATGATACACACATATGCACATATCTAAATGTGGTTTTCCATTATATATATTTGAGTTTTTATGAAAAATAAGGCCACTAACGTCTTGTCTTTCTAGAAGCAAACATTTGAATGGAATCAGCCCAGTACTTCTTACTTGGCAAACAAAGCTTACAACTTTATCTTTTCATAATGTTGGAATAATTCTTTGCCCTTCCCTTGTCATGTTGAGAGTGTTTGCCAATGATGCTCAATTAGGAAAATTTGTAGAAGCAGGTCACCCAATAGAAAGTAAGTCAATTGACAAGAGGGTCCTTGACATAAGTGATTTATTCCTCCTCTTTTAAGCACTCCACCAGCGAAGGAGTACTTGTTACAAGCTTGTATGGACAAAATGATGCTAGCAAACATCGTTGATATAATGATCGGTACTTGTTTTGCCTTTGTCCCCTCCAATAGGGGAAATAAAAAAGAATGCCCATTAACTACTTTGTTGTGGCTAGCCATGTGTCAATGAATTGCAATTATTTGCCTCTACTGCCTTTCATGTAAAACTCTCGTCGATATCTCCTAATAGCAAGGATGAGGGAAAAACTAGCAATTACTTGAAAATTTGTTAATGAGTGCCTTTTGTTGATGTTTCCTAATCATCATAAGGAAGACAAGAGAGACAACTACATTCAACTAAGTGTCACTTGCCAACACATGGATCACCTCAATGGTGTCACCATTTCATACACCAACGATTGAGGAAAAGCCTAAGTTTCCTTCACTAGCATATAGCTTGCCCTAATAAACTTTTTGGTAGGCTCCTTCATCACGCTTTCCTGATGGCAGGGGGAAGGCAATAAAAATAATTAAATTCAACTAAATGATGCACATCATGACGTGACATGCCTCAACAACTTCATCGATGAGTACCTTCATTGATCTTTCCTGATGGTACGGAAGAAGGTAAAAGAAATGGCAATCATTTATCTAAGCATTATTCACTGGCACATGGCTTATCTCAATGGCTTAATGACATTGCCTCTCAGCATGTCAAGAATTAAAGGTAGGTTTAGGTGCCATTCAAGAGTATTATTCACTGACACATGGCTTGCCATAACAAGATAGTTAGTGGGTATTCCTCTTGATTTTCTTTATTGGTGAGGATAAAGGCAAAATAAGTATTAATTATCATATCAATAATGTTTGCTAGCATCATTTTGCCTATACCAAGCCTGTAATAAGCAGTCTCTTATTGGTGGAATGATTCGAGAAGAAAGAATAAATCATTTATGTCAAGGACCCTCTTGTCAATGACCTAGCTCCTAATAGGTGACCTACTCCTGCAAATTCCCCTAATTAAGCATCAATGGCAAGCATTCTCACCATGAAAATGGAAGGGTAAAAAATTATTCCAACAATGAGAAAAAGATAAAGCTATAAGCATCATTTACTAACCCATGCTTTTACCCTAAGTGAACAAGTGTTACTATCACTAACTAGTAGGAAACATTGATAATATTGACCCACTAGTCTACAAGCCTAAGCATTTAAGTAATGTTTCAGCATATAAGTCCTAAAGCTCACTAGACATTTTTACATAACTGCTCTCATTGAGTTTCCCCTCAGAGGGTGAGAGGGCAAGTGTAATGAATAAAATTTTCTTAACTTTTTATTAACAACCCTCTCTTATTGGCCTATTACCGAGACCTAATTGCAACCCTAGGATTTCACCTCCCATAGTATAAGTACCAAGTATGTCCTCACACTCTGGTATTTTTCTCCATTTCTTATGCTAAAGCAATTACTAGCTTAAGCATCAAAAGATTCATGGCAGATCTCCATCCATCATCCCTCTAATTTGTTTTTGTCTTGTAGGTTTCTAACACACCTCTTTTGGAGAGGGATTTATTTATTAACATATTGATAACTGTCATGGTGGGTATACTTAGAAAACTATTTCTACATAATTATCTTGACCTAACATTATATCATCAAGAATTAAATTATTTTCTCGTTACACAACTACTAATACAACAAGTTCAAGAAATTCCATTTCTCCAACTTATTGATAATAAATAGGCTAGTCATTAGAGGAGGCTTCCATCTGCTATAGCAACCAATATATACCTGATCCAATAGAGTTAAACATACATTAATATCTTTTGCTAAAATAGCCACACCAAGCATATTGTATTTTGGGTTGAGAATGAGATTCTATGCTATTGCACAAGGTCATAAAATAGCCAAGTTTTTCCATTTATGAATCGAGGTTAGTAGAAGTAGCCGTCTAATAGTTACTAACAAACATTGCATCTTAGAAGTTAGGTTTTTCATTCTAAACAAGCTTTCCATAGAGTATCCATGCTACTCTCTAATAAGACACCTACAATCTAGGTAAGCATACCCTTGTCTTGTGAATTTCCTAACTTCAAGAATAAGAACTTGGTGTATGATATTATTCCAAGGAGGAGTAGTTGATCGAATGCCTATAGGCCTCTTCTTATTCATATTGTAACCAATCTAATGAATCATTTACTATACTGATTGCCCAGCTAGTTTATTATGCTAACGGTAGCCTTTGGATCCAATTGCCTTCATTTAAATAATAGTTCATTCCAACGAAACCAAATGGAATACAACATTATGGCTATCTTACAAGTACGATATTGATTACCTAAGGGATGATTGAGAGATGTGATAAACATAATTTATGCATAATTTAAATCCCTTTATACTTGATCTTTTATCATGTTTATATGCTTACTTGGACACTTGGGATTGGTTTTGTGGCTTGCTAAGTTTTTGTGCTAAATTGAATTTATTTGGTAAATTTATACTATTTTAGGATTTTAGGCATATCTAGAGCTTTAAACCTCAGTTTTAGGTGATTTTTATGTCTTGGAAAAGTAGATAGAAAGAACTATAAATGTCATGAAGAGCTCAAAGCCTAGTTCAAACATTTTAGAGGTTAAATAGAGCCTAGAAGCTAGAGTAGAGAGCAATGTTATGATCCAAAGTTTGACCCAATGTTTTAATCATAAGTGGAGATACAGAAGTCATTTTGGTACAAACTTAGGCTTATTGATTAGCTAAAACCTAATTCTACATCTTTTATGAAGAACTTGAGAGCAAACTACACTGTTTTCACTTAATTAAATGGCTGTGAATTTAAGTGATCAAATCTATTAGGGTTAGACTACTCATAAAGTCTGTCTTAGTTTTTAGCCCATAACTTAAGCTAGAAATCAAATGTTAATACAAGGTCAAGGCCAATGGAAAGCTAAGTCATGGAGCTACATTTCATTTACAAATCATCACATCCAAAAAGGCCTATTTCTATCCCTAAACTATAACCCAACTTAGAGGTAGTGCGCTAAACTTATAAATAATTAGTTGAGCTTTTAGCATAGGATCTTTTACATTATTTTTGTATTGTCTCCAAATTTTAGAGGAAATGAGCTCTACTAGGGCAAGACTCTATCTGTGTAATTAGGTTTATTCTTTCTCTTTTTTTTTGTATTTTATTTTACTTAGTTTGTAGCTAAATTCTACTTCAATCCAAAGGAAATTCTACTCTTATTCTTGTGTGACTTAAAGACTTGTGTTGATTGTTCAATTATTTCCAATTTGATTGTTTTAATTTTCTATTATTACTACCTATAATTACTATGATTGGGTGATTAAAATAGCCAATTGATCAATTGTTCATAGTGATTTTATGCTAGCTAAATTTACATAAACAAATCCAATTATTTATGGTAATTTGGCTATGAAATAACAATAGGATGTTGATGAGGTACTAGGGCAATTTAATATTCCTAGGAATCAAGGGTAGTTAATTGGGTTGCTACTGGGATAATTCAATTAACTAGACTTAGTGCTTTCAGTGCTTAATGCTATCAATAAGTCGAGTGAAGTGCTGGGTTTCACTTGACTTAACAGTAAATGTCAATTGAGTGTTGGGCTTAGTTAATTATCTTAGGGTGAAATTGAATAGGTTTAGTTAGGTACTAAACTTAATTAGTTTCATGGCTACATGGTCAAGTTGGGTGTAAAATAATAGTGTTAAGGATCAATAATTGAATTGGTAACAAGAATTCCTTAAGTTGAGCTTTTCTCTTTTAAATCTTTCCTTAATTTTGATTTTATTTTTAATGCATTTGAAGCGCTTATTTTAAATTCTCATTGGTGATTAGTCACCTTACCCCTACCTTTTAGTTGAAAACACCTTAAAGATATTCAGCAATCTGTATAGATATGACCTGACTCACCCTAGCTACTAATTTAGAAGTTTAGTATTATTTTTGCCAGTTTTGTTAACTATCAAGTTTTGGAGCTATTGTTAGGGATTGACTGATTTATTTTTATGTGTTTTTAGTCATTTATAAAATTAGGACATGAACATCAGTGTTAGGCTTTAATTTTAGTCCTTTTCCACTTATTTTGCCTAGTTTTTCCCATTTTTAAGTTTTTCAGCAAGATCAAGTGAAAAAATTTTCTACAAAATTAGGAGCTCAAATTTGGTATGTCACCAATTTTAAGCCTTTTGAGCAAGACTTACACTATAGGGTGAGCCCTTTTTTTTTCAATTTTTTTTTTGCCAAATTTCATCATTTTCTATGATTTTTCAATTTTTATTATTTTTTGAATTATCTTCCTTTTTTTTTTCTATTTCAATTCTTTTTAGTTTTTTATTATTTGTCAAGATTTTTTGTGTACAACTTGTTCCTCATATATTCTTGAGCTAATATAGAATCTAGAGATTAAGAGAACTTTGCAGGAATTGAGAAGAATGAGTAGGTAATAATCTGGCTTCATTCAAGACCCCTTATCAACATCACTTTCAGTACTTTCCTCTCCAAGCTCAGCTGCAAAGGATTTGTTTTCTATAAGCTTTTCACCACATTCCAATATGCAAAACATGATATTCCATTAAAGAAATTTGAAAGAAATGGCTACCCTCAACATTAACCAACAACCTTTATGCATCAACTACCTTGAAATAAAGGTTACATTTGAATTGAAGTCTGGTCTGATCTACCTATTACCTACATCCCATGGATTGGTTAGGGAAGATCCTCACAAGCATTTGAAAGAGTTCCATGTGGTCTACTTAACCATGAAGCCCTAAGCTATCTTAGAAGAATAGATCAAGTTCAGGGCTTTTCTATTCTTCTTAGTTGATTTAGCTAAGACTAGTTATATTATCTATCTCCTTGTTCCATCAACACATGGCATGAGATGGCCAAGCTATTCCTTGAGAGGTGCTTACTTGTTTCTAGAGCTGCTAACATCAGAAAGGATCTACAACACAAGACAACTTGGAAGTGAAACTGTGTATGAATACTAAGAGTAAATTTAAGAGACTTTGTGCTAGTTGCCCCTACTATCAGATCACTAACCAACTCCTTATTCAGTACTTCTATGAAGGCCTCCTTCTAACGGATAGAAGTATGATTAGTTCAACAAATGGAAGAGCCTTGGTGGGCAAGACCCCCTGATGCTGCAAGGATGTTGATATCCAATATGGCAGCAAATTCATGGCAATTTGGTAGCAGACCACATTACACCATGAAGAGGATCAATGAGGTCTAGACATCTAACTTGGAGAGATAAATGCAAGACCTCACCCACATGATCTAGTAGTTCATGGGCTAGAAATTGGAGGCATAATTGTGTCACATATGCTCAACTCCTAGACATAGCACTAAGACTTGTCATACATTCTTTTAAAAAGTTGATCAATTCCAACAAGTCCAAGCCATAGAGAGATTTCTAGAGAATAATAGAAGATTTCCAACCTAGAACCAGTAGGCACATAAACCTTACTCTAACACTTAGAACCTTGGCAAGAAAGATCACCCCAACCTCAGATATAGCAATTAAAACTAGATGTAGCAGGCTTCTTCCTCCTATCAATAACCTTTATATTAGAAGCAACAGCCAACCCAAAACTGACCCATGTAGCAGCAACAAAACTATAACATGACTTAATAGAACTAGGGCTCAATCTCTAACCAAGCTTTCGCATAACTGATAACAAACATAGCTCAATAGAATGCATAATTCCAACAAGAAATGAAAGGAGAAATTTAGTACATTAAGTAGCATATTGACACCTTCATCACCATAATAATGATAGTAGAAACAAGGCTTACCACCTTGGAGAATCAGGTTGCAAATAGATTACCTTCCTAAATGGTCATGAATCCCAAGGAAAATGTCGTGCCATAATGTTGAGAAGTGACAAGGAAGTAGAGACCAGACAACCAGTTTCAAATCAGAAAAATGCAAAGATTTCTGAACTAGCAAGAAGCTCTTAACCAGTCTATCCTCTTCCACCCTTTCCAAGTAGGCTAGTCAAGTAAAAAAAAAAAAAAGAAACTATCAGAAGAGTTAAAGTGAACATCCCCTTACTGGATGTGATCAACCAAATTTTGATATATGCCAAGTTCCTCAAAGAGTTATTCACCACCAGGAGAAAATTAAAAGGTAATGAAAGAATTAGCATAGGGGAAACTATTTTTGCTATCATTCAGAGAAAAATACCCCAAAAATGTAAAGATTTAAGTGCCTTTACCATTCTATGTGTTATTAGTGAGACCAGATTTGAACATGTCCTGTTAGATTTAGGTACATCCATGATTGTCATGCCTCTTTCCGTCTATGCATATCTGAATTTATGACCATTAAAAGAAATTGGTATCATAATTTAATCAGCAAATAGGTTTAGTGTTTACCCTAAAGAAGTAGTTAAGAATGCTCTAGTTAGGGTGAATGGTTTCATTTTTCTAGCAAATTTTTACATTCTGAATATGGATGATGATCCTTAAACCAGACATTCATCCCCTATCATTTTAGGTAGACTTTTTCTAAAATCTGTAAAAACTAAAATGAATGTATATGCTAGCACATTAACCATGGAATTTAATGGTGACATTTTGAAATTTAACATCTTTGATTCCATGAAATACCTTGCTACTTGTTAACCTAGGTTACTCTAGCTACATATTTTTCTTGATTTTGATGTTGAAAAATAATTTTAAAATAAATCATTTACATTACTAATTGACAATATATTTCATTGTTTATTTTAATTTGTTTTCCTAGTTCAAAGTATATATGTGATTCAAAAGATCAAAATTAGGTCTAGTAATTATTTTATTTTTATAGGATCAAGAAAATATTTTTTATTTGATATAATGAGGTATGAATAAATCACTTGAAGAAAGCAAAAAAATCAAATATTTTTCAAACAAAAATTTTTCATAAGTACAAATTTTATAAAAATGATTTTATATCTTTTGAATAGACTCACTAATCAATTCATGTTGAAAAATCTATACAAAATAATTTATCAATCAATTCATGAAGAAAAGCTTTAAAAAAAATTTTAAACCGAAGGTTAAGATTTTATTTTGAATCAATTCACAAACTAAAAGTTAGTTATTCTATTATAGTTAGTTACAGCAGTTAGAAAACCCCTAACCACCTTTAGTTTTCAACAGATTTCATATTTTTCTCTCTTCCTCAAGTGCAAAAATTACATAGCAAAAGAGTTGAATCAGTTTTCTCTCAACCTCACAAAATTTCTAAATCAAATCAAGGGTTTTTGAATCAAACTTCTGTAGAATTCACATTAGTTGCTTGAGAATTTTCTCTTAAACTTTTTGGTATTGTATTTCTTACTTTACCTTGATCTTTTCTTATCTTGATTTTTCTTTTAAGATTTCTAGGTTGATAGATGTTGATAGTGGATTTTGGTTCTACCAGAATCCAGCCAATAGAAGAAGTTTTTTTAGGACTCAAACTACAATTTGCTTATTAATATAGCAAATATGAGATAGAAGACCAGACAAGGAAGACAAACAATAGGAAACAGGGCTTTTAACATGATTCGACCAAATTTGAACAGTATCGTACCTTATGTCTATGGTAATATATTAAACTGAAAGGATTTCTATAAAGTTTCAGTATGGCTCTCCAACCTTAGCTGCTTACAGAGTGCTCCTTCCTCCTATTGATGGAGGAGAGGAGACTATAATAGTAATTTTACAAGTTAAATATGTTACATCATGCAGTGTACGTATAAAATAAAACATATCCTTCAATTCGACTCTATAAATTATTTTCTGCAAGTGAGACCCTTGCCTGCTGGGTGTGACGTATGTTTGTCTCTTGCCCAACGAGCTTCTTGTTGAAGGCTGCACTCGTAAACTAGAGTTTTTGACTTGGGGTTGCCATTGTTTCCTAAGGTAGTGGGGTTAAGCTCGTCCTTACTGAAGCAAGCTCGCACAAAGACAGTTGTTAAGCGAACGAATCGAGACTTAGCATTCTTAGTACCTCAGCGATCTAGGATTCTATTGTTACTTAGGCCTTCTGCCAGCCCATTTAGGAAATCTCGAATTTCACCTATAACAATAGAAATCTTGTATAGCTTAGCAAGAGCCTATAGAAATTCTTATGATTTTAGGTTTGCAAGAGCCAGATGAAAATTTTCTAGGTTAACAAGATCTCTATTGTAATTCTTGTGTGTAAAACTGGCATTTCAGGCCTATTTTTTAATCCTGATGTTTTGATAATAAAAGTGATAATTTGGTTAAAGATTATCCACTAGAGTAAACTTGAATTGCAATTTCGATTTAAGTTGAACCACTTTAAAAAACCCTATGTATTGAATCTTTATTTTCATAGCTTCTGCATTAACATTTTTGTTACACAATTGTCAATTCTATTTTCTGCATATTTACTAATTGATTTTCTACAATTTCTCTGGATACAAAACAAATTTTTACAATCTTATCAAATTCAAAGAGTTTACAATAATTAAAGGAGTATATAAATTCCCCTAAATGCATAAGGGCAAGATCCAAGATTCGTAATATATTGTTATCTAGGACCTTCACTATTGATGACGATTATGCCCAGTTTGCACTTTATGTTTTTGATCCCTTAGTGCAGGATGCATTGGACTTAAACATACTTGTTGAATTGGAGACAGAATTTGCTGAAGTTACAGAACTAGCATAATTGTAGTTGTAGGTCAAACTAGAAATGTTAGAATCGTAAACCTTTTGTCCTCCCTCGCCTAAGTTTCTGCCTTCAATGGTCCAAGCACTAATTTTGAAACTAAAACCATTATCAAACCACCTAAAGTATGCATTCTCAGGAGAGGGAGCAAACATTCTAGTAATCATTGCAAAGAAGGTGACTACAAAACAAGAAGCATAATTCATTAAAGTGCACAAAGACCACAAGTTAGCGATAGGATGGACCATAACAGACATATAAGGCATCAGCCCTTCTATGTGCACACATAGAATTCTACTACAGGAGGATTCCAAACTAACTAGAGAGCCTTAAAAAAGATTAAACCCCCTTATGATGGATGCGGTGAAGAAAGATATCTTGAAATTGTTAAATGCTAGAATTTTTACTCTATTTCAGGCAATAAATAGGTCAGCCCTATCTAAGTAGTACTAAAGAAATTAGGGATTACAGTGGTAAAAAATCAAGATGGTAAGCTTGTCCTAACTAGAATTCAGGATGGTTGGTGTGTCTGTGTTGATTACCATAAACGAAATGCTTCCACAAGAAAAGACCATTACCCTCTACCCTTCCTTGACCAAATGCTTAAGAAGTTGGCAGAAAAATCCCATACTACTACTTAGATGATATACAGGATACTTTCATATTGCCATTGCACCAGAAAATTAAGAGAAAACCACTTTCACATGCCTTTTTGGCATATTTGCCTATAAGAGGATGCCATTTGGACTTTGCAATGCACCAACCATCTTTCAAAGGTGTATGTTTTTAAAGGTGCATGGTAAGCATTTTTTAGAATTTTTAGAGCATTGCATTGAGGTTTTCATGGATGATTTTTCTATTTATGTTGATTCATTTGATGCATGCTTAGAGAACTTGACCTATATGCTTAGGTGTTGTAATGAGACAAACCTTATTTTGAATTTTGAGAAACATCATTTTATGGTTGAGCAAGGGATATTTTTAGGACATATGGTGTCAAGTAAAGGCATTGAGGTTGACAAAGCAAAAGTTGATTTGATTTTGAGCTTGCCATAACCTATAAGTGTGCAAGAAGTGCATTCTTTTCGTAGCCTTGCAAGTTTTTATAGAAGATTTATTAAGGATTTCTCAAAGATGACCTTGCCTTTGTCCAACTAATCAAAAAGAGGTTCTATTTGATTTCAACCAAGCATGTGAGGAGGCTTTTGACAAGTTGAAGGTTGTATTGACCTTTACCCCTATCATTCAACCTCTAAATTAAGAGCTACCATTTGAGATTATGTGTGATGCTAGCAATTATGCCTTAGGAGCAATTTGAGGGCAACAAGTTGGCAAGCAAGGTCATGTCATTCATATACTTCTAGGACTCTTAATTTAGCCCAATGCCACTATTTCATAATAGAAAAAGAGCTTTTGGATGTAGTGTTTGCATTTGAAAATTTTCGCTCTTATTTGCTTAGAACTAAAGTGATGGCCTTTTCTGACCATGCAACTTTAAAATATTTGCTCTCTAAGAAAGAGGCCAAGCCAAGATTGATAAGATAGATCCTTTTGCTACAAGATTTTAACCTTCAAATCAAATACAAGAACGGAGTTGAGAACCTTGTAATAGATCACTTAAGTGGCTGATAAGAAAAGATGATCCATTGCCTTTACATGAATTATTCCCTAATAAGCAGTTGCAAGGTAATATTCCTTGGTATACTGATTTGGTAAATTACTTAGTTACTGGGACTTTACTTGCTAATTTGACTATAGCTAAGAAAGTGAAGCCGAAAATTGATACTAAGCATTTTGTTTAGGATGATCCTTACTTGTAGAAATATTATATTTATCAAATTATTAAGAGTTGTGTATCTAAGTTTGAGTTTTAGTCTATTCTTTCTTTTTGCCATGTTTATGCATATGGTGGACATTTTGGATCTTAAAAAATAGCTAGGAAAATTTTAGATTGTGATTTCTATTAGCCTACTTTGTTTCATGATGCATATGAATTTTGCAAGTGTTATAAGCAATGTCAAAGAACAGGTAGTTTAACCAGTAGAAATGAAATGTTGCAAACCTCTATTGTTATGTGTGAGATTTTTGATTTATAGGGCATTGATTTCATGGGACCATTCCCTTCATCTTGTGGTTTCCTTTATATTTTGCTTACTATCGACCATGTTTCAAAGTGGGTGGAAGCAAAAGCTATCAAGACTAATGATTCTAAGGTTGTTGTTGGTTTTGTCAAGCCTTACATTTTTAGTAGGTTTGGCAATCCCGAGGCTTTGGTGAGTGACCAAGGGACCCATTTTTGCAATAGAACAATTGAGGCTTTATTGATGAAATATGGAGTCTTCCACGAAATATCTACACCTTATCATTCTCAAACAAATGGACAAGTCGAAATATCCAATAGAGAAATCAAGTTCATATTAGAAAAAATGGTAAAGCCAAGAAAAAAGATTGGAGCCTAAGATTGGATGATGCATTGTGGGCTTATAAAATCGCATACAAGACACCCAGTGGGATGTCTCCTTACAAGTTAATTTTGGCAAGCCATATCCCCTCCTATAGAGATCCAACATAAAGCATTTTGGGTTGTGAAGAGTTGCAACATGGGGATGGATGAAGTTGGTGAGCTAAGAAAGCTCCAATTACAAGAATTGGAGGAGATTCGCCTCGAGGCTTATGAGAATTTGTACATCTACAAAGAGAAGACCAAGGCATTTCATAATAGGAGGATTGCTAGGAAAGAATTCCTAGTTAGGCAAAAAATTTTACCCTACAATTCAAGGCTCTAATTGAAACCTAGTAGGTTGCATTCCATTGGATTGTACCATTTATTGTTACTAATGTGTTTCCTTATGGTGCAGTTAAGATCAGAAATTTAGTAGCTGACAAGGTGTTCAAAGTTAACAGGCATAGGCTCAAGTCATTCTTTGAAAGCTTTCAAGAGAATGAAGGAGAGGAAGTGGAGTTAGGAGAATGGATTCATATTGATGAGAGTTGAAAAATGAATCAAGGGACTGATGAGCCAATGACGTTAAACAAGCGCCTTCTTAGGAGGCAACCCAAGCATTTACTCTTTTTCTTTCTCTTTTTTATTTTATATGTCTATGATTTGTTGATGATTTTGTGTTTACATTGAGGATAATCTAAAATTTAAGTGTGGGGAAGATATTTTAGGATTGTTTTATTTTGCATTTTGCTTTGTTTTACTTTGATTGTATGGGAAAAAATTGTAAAATTTTTTTGGAAAAATAAAAAAAGTTATTTGTTGTTTTAGGTGTTTTTTTTTATTCATGATGAGTTTGTTTAATCTTTAAGTAGGTTGTAATTGATTTTGATGGCTTCATAGCATAATTGAATAAATTGTCTCAATTCTTGATTCTTGAATTTGATTAGCACTATGATAAAATTGGAAGTGTTTGTGGATTGATTTTGGAAAACATATAACGTGTGAGATTTTGAGCCATTCTTGAACAATTTTTATTAGGTTCCTCTTCTTTCTTGTGTGTGACTTTTCTTCCATGAAATTGTTGCTCTAAAACTTGCTTTGTTTCTTTTTGAGATTACATTGGTACATGCATACATAAATATGATTAATGCGTTCTTTGATTGAACCACATTTGCCTTTTTAGTGTACATTGCAATGTACTATCAGTGAGCCCCTTTGAGCTTATTTAACATTTTTCTTATTATTTAGCCCATTAGAAAGTCATGTCTTCAATGCCTTTACCCTTTCATACTTTAGGAATTAGTAGAACATTTGATTCATTAGTGAGATAAGTTCTTCAACAACTGTGGAGGTATACTAATTATTTGGTAAAAAGATAATTGTGATTCATGTCAATGGTCAAGAAAAAAAAGAAAAAATAAATGAAAAAATAGAGAAGAAAAAAAAAGAGCCCAAGGGAAGTCAAACAAAAGAAAGAAAAAAAAGAAATGAATTTACAAGAAAAAAAATGAAGCAAGAGAGCTCAAAAATGGAATAAAGTGAAAAAAAATAAAAGAAAGTAAAAAAATCAAGAAAAAGAAAGAGAAAAAAAGAAGTGATAAATGTGAAAAATTGTAATGTAGATTCCAATTTTAATTTGCTCCCTTGCTTGTTTAGATTTATGCCAAAATGCTCTATTAGTCTCTTTAGTTTTACATTTTTATATCCATATCACTCCTTTCCTTCCCTTTTCCCTTGATCATATTACAACCTTTGTAAAATCCTTTTAGTTTATGCTAAGCATGTGATTTGAGTAATGGAGATCTGATGACAAACAAGCTTATGATAGTGCATTTTCATGCAATGAAATTGGGTGAAATACTTTCCCATTTTAAACACAAAGAGAGTTGCATGGAGAGCTTACCTTGTGAAGTATACTAAAGTGATCTACTTGCCTTTTGAATGAAATGGCTTTGCTAGTTAGATTTGAGTTTTGAGTTGTCAAGAATGTACTTCATGAGATGTTGTATCCCCTAAAATTTTGGTTGCTTCCTTAGTTCTAGTTTTGCACTCTCATCATTGTTGAAAATTTCAGAGTTTGAGTTTTTATTTTAAGTCTAGTATAGTTTTGTTTTTAGATCTTGTCGAGGATATGCAAGAGCTAAGTCTGGGAAATTTAATAAATACAATTTGTATATAATTTAAATCCCTTTATACTTAATATTTTGTCATGTTTATTTGCTTAATTGGACACTTGGGACTGATTTTGTGGTTTGCTAAGTTTTTGTGCTAAATTAAATTTATTCAGTAAATTTATACTATTTCAGGATTTTAGGCATATTTGGAGTTTTAGACTATAGTTTTGGGTGATTCTTATGTCTTTGAAAGATGAGAGGAAGAGCTACAAATATCATAAAGAACCCAAAGCCTAATTCAAACATGTTGGAGGTCAAACAGAGCCTAGAAGTCAGAGTAGAGTGCAGTGTTGTGATCTAAAGCCTAACCCAGTGTTTTGATCATAAGTGAAGCTATAAAAGTTATTTTGGTGCAAACTTCAGCTCATTAGTTAGCTAAGACCAAATTCTACATCTTTTATGAAGAATTTGAGAGCAAACTACACTGTTTTTACTTAATTAAGTGGGTATGAACTTAAGTGATCAAATTTATTATAGTTTAGACTACTTTGAAAGTCTATCTTGGTGTTTAGCCCATAACTTGAGCTAGAGACTGAATTTTAATGCAAAGTCAAGGCCAATGAGAACTCAATTATATAGCTACATTTCATCTGAAGATCATCACATCTCAAAAGGCCCCTTTCCATCCCAAAATCGTAGCCTATCTCAGAGACTGTGCATTGAATTTATAAATAGCTAGCTGAGCTTTTAGTGTAGGATCTTTTACATCACTTTGTATTGTCTCTAAATTTTGGAGAAGAGGAGCTTTGTTAGGGCAAGACTCCATCTATGTAATTAGGTTTTGTTCTTTCCCTTTTTCTTTGTATTTTATTTTACTCTTGATATGTAGCTAAATTCTACTTCAATCCGAGGGAAATTCTAATCCTATTCTTGTGTGATTGTGAGACTTGTTTTGATTGTTCAATTATTTTTAATTTGGTTCTTTTAATTCTCTGTTCTTATTGCCCATAATTGCTATGATTGGTTGATTAAAATAGCCAATTAATCAATTGTTCATAATAGTTTTATGTTAGCTAAATTTTCATAGACAAATCTAATTTTTTATGGTTGTTTGGCTATAAAGTAGCAATAGGATGTTGAAAAGCTATTGGGGCAATTCAATATTCCTATGGAATCAAGGGTAGTTAATTGGATTGTTATTAAGGTAATTCCATTAACTAGACTTAGTGATTTCAGTGCTTAATGCTACTGATAAGTTGGGTGAAGTGCCGGGTTTCACTTGACCTAACAATAAATGTCAATTGAGTGTTAGGCTTGATTAATTATCTTAAGGTGAAATTGAAAAGGTTTACTTAGATGTTGGGCTTAATTAATAACTTGACTAAGTGGTCAAGTTGGGAATAAAATAAGAGTGTCAAGATCAATCATTGAATTGGTAGCAAAAATCCTTTGGGTTGAGCTTTTCTCTATGAAATCTTTCCTTAAGTTTGATTTTATTTTTGATACATTTGAAATATTTGTTTTGAATTCTCATTAGCGATTAGCTATCTTACCCCTTTTTTTTGGCTTATAACACATTAAAGATATTCACCAATCTCTATAGATATAACCTAACTCACCCTAACTGCTAGTTGGGGAGTTCAGCACTATTTTTGCCGATTTTGACATCCATCAAGATGTTTGGGGACAATATTTTAACCATAGCTTCACATCTTGGGGATGAACATATTCTATTCTAATGCCAAGTTATGATCCAAACTAGATTGCCTTAGAAAATTCATAGTTAAGAAAGAGATGATTCTAAGTCTCAATGTCATTGTCACACAATGGAAAACTTATAGTGACATGTCTTGCATCAAGAAAAGCATAGGTTGAAAGTACATTTTGACAAATTTTGCATAAGAAATTACAATTCTTCTGGATAAAGGTGGCTTCCATAATTTTTGCCAAGGAAAATCATTGGTATCTATAAAATTCGCTTTTACTATTTACAACTGGTAGCTTTTATGGACGAAGTAATGGCCCGTGGTTGTTCCTTTCCAAGCTAACTAATTCAGGGTCTCCATTGAGGAGATTGGTGTTTTGTCTATATCTTGGGTTGTATTAGGAGTAAATACCTGATGCAATTTCATAGCATTCCAAGTACAAGAATTATGATTAATCAAATCAGTTGCAACTTCAACTCCTTGAGGTAAATGGCCAACATCATTCAACTAATATTTACTTCTACGTTGAATAAAGTGCCCATTACCCGCTTGCCACCACAAATAATTATTAATAATTGGAGCTATTTGTCTTATGTTAAATCATTTCCAATTGCTATTAAAGTGCCTGTTAGTTCTATTTTCTAAACTCCTTCTGCTATATTTATGAATAATGACCTTGGCCATAAGAGATTGAGGATTGTTATACACTTTCCATATTTGCTTAGCTGCCATTGTATTATTGAAAGTTTCCATATTGACAAAACCAAGACCACCCTACGATGTCAGTGTAGTAACATATTTCTATGATAATAGATGCATCTTAGATCCATCAACTTTTCCCAAAAGTTGGTGAACAAAGATTCAATTCTATATAAGTTTTTTTTAGTAAGGGGAGGTAGCGCTATGGTAGATTAGAAAAGATTGAAGAACATGTTTACAGAGAATTAACCTACCAACTTGGGACCATTGACTTGCCTTCCATCTAAATAACTTTTTTGCCACGTTATTTATGATGTCCTGGCCAATTTACTTCTTATTAATGTTGCTATCTATGTATGTCCCTAAATATTTTCCTAATTTTTATGAACTTTCACCCTAAACACTCCACTCAAAATTCTTCAAAAATTAAAAGTTCTTTGCTATAGATATTAATTTGGCTTGCTTTGAATTATTTAACAATGACTATGTTTCAATAATAGTTCTCTATTAGTGTCCAATTTATATGTCGAACAAGCATAATAACATAATACTTAAGAAAATAATTTAAATGTAGCATTTTTCTTCTTTTGAACTTTATCATATCTTTTTATCCATGTGCTACTTTCTCTTCCCCCCCCCCTGTATTATTGTTTATTCGCAAACAAACTATGCAAGTTATATAAACTATATACAATTATTCTTGAAAAATATTTAATAAATTTATCTTTTTATAATTTTAAATTTTAATTGAATTCTTTTACTATGAATTTGATTATTATGAAATTATTGTTGAAATTATGGATACTCTTTGTATTTATAAGAACATGAATAAAAATAATATTTTAATTTCAGATGACTAAAAATAGATAAGAGGAATTTAAAAATATTAAAATCAACTGAAATATAAATAATTAAACATTAAATTTATTTTGACAAGTATATTAAGAAAAAAAAAAGTCACCCTAAACAATTGCACAGGACACAATATTAGTTATGTCTATGTCTTTACCCAAATTCACGATTAATTCTAGGCATTTGATAGGCGAGGGGTGGGCTAGCTGAGTATTACCATCAGGTTATTCAATGAGAGAATATATTTGCCCAACTTCTCCTTTTTCATTAGAAAATGATAAAACAAATTTGTTGGATTTTGACCTTTTTTTTTTTTTTTCCTAACAGCTTTACATATTGAGAAAGGAGAACTTAAAACTACGTCATTCCGGCGCTGGTGCTTTTGACTTCTGTTTTGAGCTGTGTTCTTAATTAGTTTTGAAAAATGAAAAATATCCCATATAGGATACTTGAATTTTGCTTTTATTAATTTTAAAATTTTGAAAATTAAAAATTTAAATTATACAAAACTTGAAATTGACATCTTTCATTCACTTAATTAATTTTTCTATTAAATTATATAATTTTTTGTAAAATTTTTTAAGTAAAAATTATAATATTATTATATGTTAATTTATCATATTATTTTTTACACTTATTTCATCATTTATTTTTAAGTATTTAATTAAAATTATATATATCTAATTATTTTCTATTAATTATATAACAGAGAAATTATGAATAAAAAAATGATAAATTAGTCTATAATAATATTATAATTCTTATTTAAAAAATTTATTAAAAAAATCATACAATTTGATAAAATGATTAATTAAGTGAATGATAGCTATTGATTCCAAGTTTTGTATAATTTAAAATTTTGATATCTAAATTTCTCAATTGATAGAGTGAAATTCAACCAATCTAAAAGTATTTTATTAAATGATGTGAAGAGTAACAAAGGCATAAAGATCAACTTAAATTCGTTGATATGATTGGTGTGAAATGAGAATGATCTTCAATGACAAAATTGAGGATCAAATGAAAGTTGTCACCAATATTTATTATGTAGCAGTATACTACATCAAATTACGAATTCTCTTTTAGTACTTAAATATGGTTACAAGTTTATACAAAATTAGTGAAGCGTCTTCAATGTTAGTTTGTGAATCATTTTTTAAAGTTCGTTCATATTTCATGCTTTTTGTGTTTATAGTTTTCTGAATTTCTTCTCTCTCTCTCTCTCTCTCTCTCTCTCTCTCTCTCTCTCTCTCTCTCTCTCAATGAAATGAAATAATTATTTCATAATTATGTTTGACATGATTATTCCATTCAATTTTTATGATTAATACAATAAAATATTGTAAGAATAGAATAAAAAAAATCAATTACAATAATATCCTTATAATAAAAAAATAGTTTTCAAAATTTGTTGATAGTATGATATTGACTTGATCTTTAAGTATGCTATTCTTCTTTTCATAATTTTCACCCTTCTTATATATCAAAAAATTCTAATTTATTAATTTTTATTTTATATTAAATAATCTTATATAATAAAGAATATTTATTTTATAAAATATGAAAATATCTTATTTTAAATTCTATTATTAAAAATATAATTATCAAAATATTTTTATAGTAAAATTATTAAAAAGATAATATTATTTTATTATTTATTAAATATAAAGATAATTTTAAAATATGTAAAAAAATATCAGGGACAGTGTAAAAAAGTCAATCCATATATAATAAAATAACCCATTTCATTGCTCTCTTAACGGATTCTATCATTTGATAGAATTGCTATTTCCTAAGGAATGGATATTCCCATTCCATAATATTTGTCAAACAAATTTTTTATCAATTTTTATTTTATTGGATTAAAATTTGGTATAATAATTACATTTACAAATAGTATGTTTGATCTTTGATTCATGGGTTTCCACACACTTAGATAATCTGATGAAAAATTGGATCCAAATTTTATTTTATTCTATCCAACCAAATTTAAAATTAAGTATTTAAAATTAAGTTATGGAAAAATATTGATTACTCCATGTAAGACATCAGCTTTAAATCATTTGTTTGACGCTTGTGTTGTTGCAGAGATCCTCTCCCCCCCCCCCCCCCCCAAACGAGGAAGAGGCAAAATGAAAAAATACACGTTACAATGAATTTTTTTTATTCAAAATTTTGCATGTAATTTCTTACCCAAGTTCGTTGTTTATTATCTTTAAATAGTGTATACACATGCTACTTAAAATCCTAATAGAATCTTCATATACTTTTAGATAGGAGTGTAAAATTAACGAATCAGATCAGAAAATGATTAAGAATTAGACTGAACCCAATTGTGACACCTCAAATTTTAGACAACTATGATAAGATCAAATAAGCCTTAAAAAGGACTAAAGCATATGCACCATGTGAAGATATGGTAGGTTGATAATAACTCTAATGATGTAGAAAAAACCAAAAATATTCATACAAATATGGATGATTATTGGATGAAATCTATGATTATATTTATGAAAAAACTAAAGAAATCAAGAGGTAAAAAAAAAAAAAGTTCTTATGCAAACTCAAAAAATGCTTTAATTTGAAATTGGAAGGGAATGTATTAAGGGAAAGAATCCAAACTGATTCTATAATTATCTTATATGAAAGCAAATGATCTTATATAATCTTCTATAATTATCCT
>JANHAO010002887.1:0-27429 GCA_026873985.1 Saraca asoca | reverse complement strand
TTATTATGCAATCTGTACATGGTATCGTCCTTCTCTTAAAATCCATGCATATGGAAAAGGTGGAATAAGTATATATATAATGCCCACTAATTTCTATTCCATTATTTTTCCATGTTGGTTGCCATTTTATGATCTTATAATCATATCATATATATTTGTTTATTTGAAGTTAAAATTTTGAGGTAAAGATGTTAATGATTGCGGAGCTGGGTTTGAGAATGGAGTCGGTCTTCGCTTTTACTATTACTTGAAAGCATGAGAGAGTACTTGGGGCTAAATGAAAAGAGTAGGAATCATCAACTATAGGAATCACTATATAAATGTTATCAACAATGTCAGCTGATTTGAAGCCTTAAATGGCTGGATTCTGCTTGAATTGGAGATTCCCCAGAAGGAAGCATAAGTGCTTGCCCATTGATATCTTTTCCCTAAAGATTCCTTTGATGTGTATGATATTATTTATCCTTGTTGAGAGTGTGCGTTCCCATAAAGCACGATCTGCCTTTTTATGTCAAAACTAATTAGGCATTTCTTGTTATTTTGTAAATTAGTTGTTAAGTAGGTTGTTCTTTTCTGTGACCTTGAGCCTGCTGTTTAAAAGGAAGATAAGGAGGTATTTCAAAATGACTTTGTTTCTTGTATTGTTTTATAGTCTCACATTCCTTGGGCCAAGGAATGTTAGATGGGGTGTGTGTATATATATATAAAAGATAACTCTTAGTCTATTAGTAAGTGTGTTAAAAGGTGGGTTCGAGTGTGCGAAACGGGCCAATCCAAAAGTAAAAGTTAGATTTGCCCTTTGCACGTCAATAATATTTGAGGTCTGGCCTAAGCTCCTTTTGGGATTATTATTTTGCTATTGCCTGTTATCTGTTTTGTGCATGCAATATCATAGTAGATTAGTCTACTGTATCCTGGAGGAATAGTCGATCACATCTCTGCATGGAAGGTGCATAATTCCTTGAGGACAGTAATTCTTTCACGTCTCAGACTGCTACAAAAACAACAATCTCAAGGAATTAATGGCTACTTTTGGTCCTCAAGGCTTATTCCTCACTTAAACAATCAGATTTCATCTTTTCCTCAACTAAGCCTAATTGTCACTCTTCCTCCATTGTCGTACACCTAGGTTAAGTAGTTCCCAGATGTCTCCAACGTTGAAGTATTTGATGGCAACAATTTCAAGTGATGGTAGGAGCGAGTCTCATCCACATTGGGTATTCATGATCATGATGTTGAAGTTTGGTTACATTCCAATAAGGTTTGTCGCCACACCATCGTAAGTCTGTTGTATCCTGGGAGAATAGCATATCACATCTTTACATGAAGGTTGGATAATTCCTTGAGGATAGTGATCCTTTTATTCCTCAGACTGCTACAAAAACAACATGATTCTTGTGGCCCTTAAGGTCCTATTCCTCACTCAAATAATCAAATTCCACCTCTTCCTCAATTAGGCTTGGCTGCAACTCCACCTCCATCAATGCATGCTTATGCTAAGTCATTCCCAAATGTTTCCAAAATTGAAGTATTTGATGGCAACAACCTCAAGCGATGGCAGGAGTGAGTCTTATCTACATTAGATATTCACAGGGTTGTAGAGGCACTCACTAATGGAAAACCATACCAAGATGTCGGAGTTTGGTTACATTCTAATAAGGTTTGTCGTCACAGCATCTTAAGTACATTATCAAATAATCTATTCTTTGTTTATTGTAGTTACAGAGAAGCAAAGTCAATCCGGGACTCTATGATCATAAAGTATACTACTGAAGATGCTGGAAAGCAAAAATTTGTAATCAGAAACTATTATCGTTGGGAGTTGACAGATGGAAAGGACATGAAAACATAGATTAATGAATACTGTAAGCTATTGGAGGATCTCAAAGCTGAAAATATCACTCTATAAGAGGAGTTTGTAGTTGGCTTTCTGATAAAAAAATTGCCAAATTCTTGGAATGATTATAAGCAATAATTGAAACACAAGCACAAACAGATGTATCTAGCTGATCTCATCACTTATATCATAATAAAAGACACCAACAAAAAGGAGATATTAGCAACCATATCAAAAGAAATGGAAGCAAAGGTGAACTAGGTGCAAGGTAAACATTTCCATAACAAAAGTACAAATAAATCTCATGATTATAAGCCTAAAGCTACTAATCCCACCTTTAAAAAAAAGAATGGGTCTTGTTATATGTGTGGTAAATCAGGACATCATGCACACTAATGTAGAAAAAGAGCAGGAAATGGCAAGCCTCCTCAACCAAATGTAAATTTGGTTCAAAGAGATGACATGATTGCTGCGGTCATTTCCCAAGTGAATTTGGTGGCCAATGCCAAAGACTGGTTGGTAGACTTTGGTTTTACAAGGCACATTTATGCAAACAAAGAATCTTTCACTTCATATACACCAATAGGAAATGGAGAAGAAGTAGTCTACCTTGGAGACTCCTGAATTGAAAAAGTTTTTAGTAAAGGCAAAATGGTCCTAAAACTAACATCTGACAAGACCTTGGCTTTATTTAAAGTGTTGTATGTACATAATATTAGGGAAAATTTAATATCTGTGACCCTATTGAACAAAGCTAGGGTTAAGCTGTCATTTGAATCTGATAACATTGTAATGACAAAGAATGATGTATTTGTGGGCAAAGGCTACTATAATTAGGGATTATTTGTACTTAGTATTCTTGATATTATGAATAAAAATGCACATTCTTTTATGTACTTGATTGATTCATCTGATATATGGCATGCTAGATAGGATATGTCAATATTAGTTATGTTAAGAAAATACATTTGTTAGGTTTAATTTCTGGCATTATTTCAACTTCCATAAATAAGTGTGAGGTGTGTGTAGAATCTAAATTAACTTAAAAGATTTGTTTTTTTGTGAATAGAAAAATTGATTTACTAAATTTAATCCATATAAACTTAGGTGATTTAAAACAAACTATGACTAGAGGTGGTAAAAAATACTATGTTTCTTTTATTGATGATTATTCTAGGTTTACTAAAATATTTTTCTTAGAACTAAAGATGAGGTTTTTGACATGTTTTTGTTATATAAAGCTGAAGTGGAAAATCAATCAAATAGACAAATTAGAAGGGTCAGATCAGATAGATGTGGTGAATATGTGCTTTTCAATGATTTTTATGAGAAGGAAGGAATAATTCATGAAATTACTCCTCTTTACTCACCCAAGTTTAATGGTGTAACTAAATGTAATAATAAAACTTTGAAAGAAATGATGAATACAAAGTTTGTTAGTTCTTCTACACCCAATAATTTGTGGGATAGAAGCCATATTATTTGCATGTCACTTATAAAATAGAATTTCGCATGAGAAAATTGGTAAGATACCTTATGAATTATGGAAGGGTTATGCACTTAATCCAAAGTATTTAAGAGTGTAGGGGTGTCTTGCTAAGATTATGTTGCCTGAACCTAAGAAAAGGAAATTAGGCTCTAAAACTTATGATTGCATGTTCATTGGTTATGTTAAGAATAGTGTTACATATAGATTTCTTATGGTTAAAAGTGATCTTCTACATTACAACACTATTATTGAGACAAAGAATGCTGAATTCTTTGAACATATTTTTCCACTTTTTGATAAAATTTCTCATGCACTTATTGTCAAAAATATTAATGAAATTTTTGTTGAGGAATTGAGAAGGAGTAAGAAACCAAGGAAGGAAACTTCTTTTGGAAATGATTTTTATATTTATTTGATTGAAAATGATCTTGTGACTTACTCTGATGCTATCTCTTCTTCTGATACACCATTATAGAAGAAAGCCATAAAAACTGTAATTGATTCTATTTAGTTAAACCAAACATGGAATTTAGTTGATTTACCTTTAGGAGCAAAACCCATTGGTTGTAAATGAATTTTCAAAAGGAAATTTAATCTTGATGGTTCAATTGAAAAATATAAAGCACATATTGTTGTAAAAGGGTTTTCTCAAAAACAAAACATTGATTGTTTTGATAATTATGCTCCAGTGACAAAAATTTTGTCAATATGCATTTTTTTTGCATTAGCCTTTATTTTTAAACTATTTGTACATCAAATGGATGTAAAACTACCTTTTTTAAATAGTGATTTAGAAGAAAAAATTTATGTGGAGCCACCTAAGGGCTGTAAGGTCCTTGATAGGAAAATAAAATTTGTAATTTAAGAAAATCTTTTTATGATTTGAAATAGGCACCAAAACAATGACATGAGAAATTTGATCAAACATTAATAAACTTGGGCTTTTCATATGTTGAAGTGGATAAATGTGTACATACAAAGTGTGAATGGGAAATGTGTGATTATTAGTTTATATATTGATAGTATACTTATCTTTGGCATGAGTCTTTATATAGTGCATACGACCAAATTTTTCTTAACTTCAAATTTTGATATGAAAGGCATGGGTGAAATTGGTGTTATCTTGGATATTAAAATCACAAGGAAAGGTAATGACATAATGTTATCATAGCAATATTATATGGAAAGCCTTTTAGGGAATTTGGCTATTTTGATGAAAAATCTGTTAGTACTCCTTATGATGCTAATACTCAATTAAAGGAAAATTTAGGTGATTCAATAGCCCAGTTTGAGTATGCTTAAATTATTAGAAGTCTGATGCACTTAATGAAAATTTTCCAAACCTAATATAGCATATGCTATTTGTAGACTGAGTAGATATACTCGTAGTCCTAATCAAGATCATTGAAATGCACTAGTAAGACTAATGAGATATTTAAGAGGTACTATGAACTACAATATCTTATATAGTTGGTTTCCCATTGTATTATAAGGATACAATGATGCTAACTAGATTTCTAATTCAGATGAGACAAAATCTACTAGTGGTTTATGTTCACCTTTGGGGGTGCTATCGTGACTTGGAAATCATCCAAGCAAATAATCATAGCTAGATCCACCATAAAGTTAGAATTTATGGCTCTAGAGATGGCTGGAAGTGAAGCTGAGTGGATAAGAAATTTCTAATGTAATATACCATTAGGCATAAAACCAAGGCCTTTGGTATCTATACACTGTGATTGTCAATCAACAATAACCTTTGCAAAGAATAAAGCTTTCAATGGCAAAAGTTGACATATTAGACGGAGACATAATGTTGTGAAGCAATTGCTCAAAGATGGAATAATTTTCATTGACTATGGGAAATTTGAAAGGAATTTGGCCAATCCTTTGACGAAACCCTTAGGTAGAAAGCAAATAATTGAAACATTAAGGGGACTGAGACTAATGCCAATTTGAAATTAACAATGATGGTAACCTAACTTGTATGATTGGAGATCATATGAATTAGGCTCATATGGGTAATAACAAGTCATTGTTAATTTTGAAAGCATTAAAATAATTTCAGTCCCTTCTACGGCGTGTGATTGATGCTAAATTACAAACTATAAGTGAGGATAAGTTAAGCTTTTAATGAGTTCCATATTCCTTATCGGTGGTGTATTTAATTATAGTGTACACTTGATGGAACCACCTATATGAGTGTAGAGTAGGATTGCTCTTATGAGGTCTATGGCAAAATCTCTAGAGCACTTATGAATTATCGGTCATGCACATGGCTTATTAGCTCAAAGCCGTGTTGCACAACAAAATACTTTATAGTTGTAAAATGATTTTTGGGAATGTTAACTTACAACAAGAGTTATAAGTTTATGAAAGTTATAAGCTTCACTTGTAATTTAGTAGGTTATGCCTCATTACTTCTAGATTTGGTTCATAGTTTAAAAAGAAAAGAATAAGGTATTTTAAAAGGGCTTTATTTCTTATATTATTTTAAAGTCCCATATTGCTTGGGCCAAGGGATGTTAAAAGGTTTATATATATATATATATATATATATATCCAAAATCACTCTTAATCTATTAACAAATGAGTTAAAAGGTGGGCTTGTATGCACGAAATGGGCCAATCCAAGAGTAAAAGTTAGATTTGCCACCTGCTTGTCAATAATACGTGAGATCTGGCCCATGCTCCTTTTTGTTGAATATAATTTGTTAATGTTTTAAACATTGGAACTTATCTTAAATTATATTATTTTAACTGTTGTAAATTAAAATAGCCCCATATTTTTCTCCAACGTATTCCTATGTTTTCTCAAACGTTTTAAAGGTTTGTCCGAGATTTTCTCTAAACCATTTTACTGGCCTTTATTAGCTTCGATGTTTTACTTCCTACCTATTCTTATAAATTCAACCTCACAAATTCATTTTTTTAGACAGAGAATAAAAAAATAAAACACTCTCTTTTTCTTTTTTTCTTCCATTGTTGGACTTATTATTTTGTTGTTACCTATTACCTATTCTGTATGTGCAATATCAGAGTAGATGAGTCTGCTGCTGTGACAATGACCCTTTCATGCCTCAGATTGCTACAAAAATAGCATAGCCTTCCTCTTGGAGTTGTGCAAATTTTGCTCAATTATATTCATTTGCCAAAGTGTTTATCATCTTTAAAGGTTAGGTTAGGTTAGGTTCCTAATTTTGAAATTTGACCTTGTTTATGCAATACCAAGTGCAGTATAACACCATAGCCAAATAGCAAGTGTGGTGTTGATGTAGCTAAAGATGAGTTCATCCTTGAATCAAACATGTTTTCAGCCAATGTTGAATATTTCGAGGATGTATCGACTTAGATCTAATTGTCAAATTGGATCTATACCAAATCGCTCTAGCAAAGCTACATTGTAAGAAAAGGTATCGTCTTCCTCTTGCTTATGATACATTTCACACATCAAAGGAACTTGTATATGTCTAGCATTGAGGAACTTAGTAATAGGTACATAGTAATGGCTTAACTTCTACAAGAAGTGTATGACTCTCTAATCAAGCTAAAACAATTTTTTTTTCTATTACTCCTTTGGTTGAGGTTCCTGAGGAAGTTACTTTGAAAATCAAAATCACCATCAAATTATAGTACAATTTATCTTAAACATATTAGATTTTCTGCACTCACATTTTATATTGATTTGTGGAGGTAGATATTAACATTATTATAACATTGCCAATCATAATATTGACTTAGATTATGTTATATATACAAGTTTTAGCAATAGCATATGCTAATAACATTACACTATATATAACAACTAAAATCTTGTAATCTTCCCACCTTATTTGATTGATATATTGCTTTCTCAAAATAACTAATTTGCTTTTGTCTATTTCTTGCCTTGTAATTGTGCTGTTGTGTCTTGGGTTAGTGCTCCTAATCACCTCATGCCAAATACTTGTGCTTGTTCTTAGCATTTTGCCCTTACTTTTTGATTGGAATCTTTGTAGTTTATGGAATAAAGATGTTTATCCTGTTGGACAACACTTGTGCTTTAACATTTTTTATGATTAGTCATTAGTACATGATCTTTAGAATATGAACATTATGATTCATATCTATTTAGACCACAAAGGGATGGAAATGCAAAATAGAATGTAATTAAAGGATTTTGGCCATCCATGTTAGAGAATACAATGTCTAAATTTAGTGAACCGTGTATGTTGATCAGATCAATTTTCTTGTGTGGCATATATACTTGTGAATATATCAACTTAGCGAGTGTAAATAATATAGAATGGGATAATTTTTACCTACTTGAATCTCTTATTTATATATATATATATATAACAAAGCAATCAAGCCCATGTATTTTTAGAAATATAAATTTATTAGCGATGGCCAGAGCTTGTCAAAACTAGTGTCAGACTATCTTTGATGGTCACAATGTGTCATAAAAGCTATTGCACCATAAGATTACTTGTATATAGTTTTGATGGTCAATGCTATTGAAAATTCTCTAGTATTATTATTGATGGTTATTGACTATTGATAATTCATTTGTGACACCCATCAATGATTGATTTTTTTTGTCACTAATAGAATTTTTGATAGTTAAATTTTATATTATCGATAGCTATGACTGTTAATAATTGTGCATTTTCTTGTAATGGTTATAGCTATATTAATAAAAATCATTTTTCTATTTCTAAGGTTTTGAGCTTAAGCTCACTTATGCTTGATGAGGTCTTCAATCTCATCTTTGAGTGTTGTACAAACTTAAGTGTCATGATTGTAATATTTGTGGAAGTAATAGCATTTTATTTTTTCAACTAGCTTAAAGCACTCTCATCACGTTGGCAAAGGAACATGCTTGGTGACCATTATGTTTTCAATTATTTGAGCCATTGGAGTATTCAGGGATGAATAGATGTTATAGTGCATTCTTGCTAGTGAATGGATTCTAGGTTGTATATGGCATTCATTTTTCTTTAGTTTTGGTCTTGGTGGGAGGAACTTAGCTTGACTTTGCTTCTTATTGCTCTTTTCAGCAATCTCAACTTCCTCAGCATTAAGGAACTTGGCCAAGCACCATAACAACTTAGCTATCATAGTGGCTAGGTGCCTTACTAATGATTAAGAGAAGTCACAATGTTAAAGACCAGTTATGATGGAGTGAATAATGAGTCTATCAAGTAGGTCTTTAGTTTCTAGAGTAGTTCGATTGAAGCAAGCAAGGAAATCATTCAAACTTTCTCATTTGCCTTGGGCAAAATTTAAAAAGAAGCCAGAAGTTTTCTTGTAGGCTTTGCTTGTTGCAAAATGTGTGAGGAAGGATTCCACTAGCTGGTAGAATTGAGAAATCAATCTGGGGGCCGAGGGAGGTAAACTACCTTAGAGAAACTTTCTTGAGGGTGGTGGAGAATACATGGCACATTATGACATCTGACGTTCCTAACAACAACATAGTAGCCTTGAATGACTCTAGATGATCTTAAGGATCAACAGTGCTGTTGTGTTGTTCAATGTCAATCAGGGTTTTGATGTTTGATGGGAGTTGGGCCATCATGATATCTGGGATGAAAGGGTGGATTTGTTATATTGGTGATGGTGGTTGTAGTGGTGGCTGTTGCTAGTAATAACCTATCACATTCCCAAAATCTAAGGGTATGATCAGTACAAATCATCCTGTGATGACCCATAAATCCATAAGAAATCTATTATTGAAAATCTTTATAATTTAAAAACATGAAAATATCCAAAAAAAAAAAGACTTTTGGGCCATTTTTATCGAAAACTCATGATATACAAGATTTACTGAAAAATCATATTTTATAAATAATTTATAGTTCTTTCAAATAAATAAATCCTTTTTTTTTCTAAAAGTTAAATCCATAATTAGGATCCATTGTATGGTTGGATGGACACTAACCACTAAAGTATATCAATGAAATTATATATTTGATTTTGAACATATGCAATCTGTAAAGCATTTCCTAGTTGAGATAGCTTTCATAAATTCATTAACTTAAAAAATGTTAACAAATAGGGTAAGTATAACTTGAGTACTCAGTGAGTAGAAAAAACTAACCCATCTTTGGGTTGGAAATATTTTGGTCATACATGTAACTATAATTCATAATATATAATATGGAAAAATGTAAATATGAATATTCCATAAAAACACTTTATCTTTGGTATTCCTTTTAACTGATTTCCTTATCCTTACTTACTATCATTAATCTCATTAATATTGTTATTTTGTTATAATCATAAATTGATTCATGATATTGTCTTACGAAAGTTTTGTTATACTGTTAACCTTATAAGATCAACAAATAAATTATACTGACATTTGGTGAGTACTTATCTGTGTTTCCTCTGATTTTTCCTTCTTTGTTTTGGGCCTAATGGTCACAATTCTTATGGTTGTAATAGTCATGGTAATGTGTTCCCAGTGGGCTAGTTCGATGGAATAGGTCATGATGGGAAGCGATATGGTCATTGCCATTTTGTAGGTAGAGTTTACTATTAAATGGCTCATTTAGGTGGTTAAAGGCAATTTCCTAGTGAGGAAGGTGTTTGTCGGGGGTTCTTTAAGTTTGGACTCTTCAAACAATAATGAGAGAAGAGCCATAGATGGTGCAAATTATAAGTTTCTCGCCTATAAGGATGGTGAAAATGGCCTACACAAAGAGGAAAACACCGAAAATGATGGTTAGAGGTTGCCAGAAGACACCCCAATGCTTAAGTTAATAGGGTATAGGCAAAGAGCTAATGCTAATACTTTTTAGAATTTTAAGCATACCTGATGTCTTTATGGAGGAATAGAGCTAGGGGTAAAATAATCAGGGAGCCAATAAGGCTATATGGCTGGTGGTTGCATGGATTGATGGTGTGTTAGGAGGTACATTACTATTTGTGTGTCTAGTAGTGATAATGATAAGTAGGGATGGGAGGTTGTTTTGTACTGGTGTTAGAGTATGTCGGATTGTCTATACGAAGTCTACGTGTGCTAGGGTGATCGCCTCGGAAGGCATGATCGGGGTCAACAAGATGGCAATGATAGACTAGGAGTGTTGGAATTTTGTATTATGGACCTAACATAATCTAGAAGTTTATTTTAAATGTCAAAGTGTTGTTAGCCAACATGATTAATATTAAAGTTTGGATTTTATAATTGTACTTAGGCCCAATTTCAAAATTGGGTATTTTCCAATTATAGGTCAAGTTGTACCCAAATAACATTATTTTATTATGATGGGTCCCTACTCCTAAAACCCTAGTTCAATTACATTCCATCCTATTAGACTGTAGATTGTATTCTCCCCTTTAATGTGACAACTAAGGTTTCGTAGGAGGAGAGAACCTGTCAAGAAGAAATCACATCATAGAGAAATCAACTTAACATCAGATAATGGATCAACGTTTGAATTTAGGTAACCTTTATGCATAATTTTATTTTGTCTATTTGCATTCCATTTAACAAATTGATCGATCCAAATTTCTATAAAGATTTAACAAATTGTATCAAAGCCAAACAAATTATGTTACATGACTAATGGTGTGCAGATTTATTATGAATTTTACTTGATCTATATTATGATGATTGAATTATTTCAAATTCAGAATGTCATGATTATTCAAATTATTTCATTGCTTTATATTAATAAATTATTAAATTTTTGGTATGGAAATTATTATATGAATTGTTATGAGTTTATTGAACAAAACAATTTTGAAATTAGAATTTCTAGTGCTCTTGTGACTGTTTGGGTTCAAATTAGTTTCTATCAAATTTGGTCAATTTTGTGATAATTCGTTCAAACTGATTTGTGGTTTTAGGTTAGAATGATATAATAAATAAAATTCCTCAATCAAATTTGCAAAAACATTTGTATTTTTTTTTTGAAATTTTTGAATCGATAAACTTCATTGAGTTAGGTTTTATTTTGTATCAAAATTGTATAAATTTGTACAAATTTTGTGAAATTGATTTAGGGTTTAGATTTAAAATTTTTAGATGGTACAGACCCATAAATTAACGAATTGCAATTGTGTTTTGATTGGAAAACTTTGAAAAGGTGAAACTTGGTTTAATTGTTGAAGGTTTGGTTTGAAATTCCTTGTTTTTTCATCAGATTAAACGAAATTGATTTGGGCAATAGGTTTAGCTCAATTTGATTGATGAAATAGTCAATAATTTTGCAAAAAAAGGTGCTAGAATGTATGAAAATCAAATTGGGTTAGATTGCAACCTATTATAGACTTGAGTGCAGCAAGTCAAGTGAGGAAGATAGTGCTATGTAGCACCACACTTCCGTCTGTATGCCATAGGCCCATGAGTGTCATGTGCCACCATATATTGCTCCTCTCATGGCAGTCATTGCATTACCAGCCTCCATTCTCCAAGGTAAAATATTTGAAATTTTCTAGAATTAAAAATGACTTAATTATTTTTTTTGCCCATTTTATTTAAGTGTTAATTTGAAATTATTTTAGCCTAAAATTTTTTTAGGTGATTCCTACACTGAGAGCTATAATATGTTATTTTTTTTGGAATTTTTTATACTGTATGGTAAATAAATTAATTTTAGCATGTTTATGTGCTTAAGGTATAATTTTGTAGAAATCAAGTTGACTCGCATTATGCAATGAAATTTTATATAATTGTGGGCCTGTCTATTATGGGTTAGTTGCATAAAATTTTGTTAAATAATAATTAAAATGTTTTAGTTTGATTAAAGGAGAGTACTTTGTTAATGATACTTTGTTAATAATATTTAATATCCTATCAGTATGATATTATTAATATAGTGTGTTGTTGATAATGTTAGTATATGGAAGTTAGATTTTAAGAGTGTAGCATTTAATTCTTGTATTATATTATAAGGCTTTAAATGTCCTATTGGTGTTAGGTCTTATGGTATAATTCTATATGTAATTGCATAGTTGATGTTCATGAGAAAAATAAAAGCATGATTAAAGTGTTACATGTATTAATGTGTTGAAAAATTTTCCTTGGCTTCCATGCTTATACAATTAACTTTTATGAAGATGCTAAATGAACAAACTATAAGGACAGGGCCAAGTCTTTGAAACTTTATCTAGTGGCCACTAATCTAGATCTAACACTTAAGGAGGAGAAGCCTGTTGTTGATACGAATCCAAGTGTTGAACAAAGGGCTAAACATGAAAAGTGGACACACTTAAAATAGAGTGTGCTTGATAGTCATAAAGTTCACAATCGACATGATCATCAGACATAGGATTCTTGAATCCTGGAATGCTAAGTCCTTTCTTGAGTCCATTGTTAAGAAATACATCAAATTTGACATGATTGAGAAAAGTCACTATCTCTCATTGCTTAAGAAGATTGTGTATGATGGTGTTAGTGGAGTGCAAGAGCATATCTTGAAGATAGTTCACTAATACAACAAATTAAAAAATATGAAAGTTGACCTTAGTGACAGCTACCTAATCTGGTGTGCAATGGAATCATTACTTACTCAATTTGACATTTTGAAAATGTCCTATAATACCCAAAAGGGTGAATAGGCAATTAATGAATTAATTTCCATTGTTAGTCAGGTAAAAAAGGACATGAAGAAAGGCAAGATTTAGAATATTAACTTTGTTTCCCATGGCTTAACTTCAAAATAGGAATGTGAGGACTTTAAAGGGATAACAAAAGGAAGTCCACCTATAAAAGAAAAAGGGTGAAATAAATGAATAATGCCATAAGACTGAAAAGACCTAGTTCAAGAGAAATTGCAAGTTCTATAAGAAATGTGGGCATAAGAAGGTAAACTACTTCAAGTGTAAAAAGTAGGCTGTAGAAAAGAAGAAAGGTACCCCTGTAGCTTATTATGTTGAGTTAAAAACTATTGATGTATCATCAAGAACTTGGTGGTTAGATACTGGTACTACTATTCATGTGATAAATTTACGAGCACTAAGAAATCCAAGGGAGCCAAGTGTTGTAGAGTTAATCATTCAACTTGACTTAGAAATGGAAAAAGAGTACAAGTAGAGGACATAAAAAATTGTTTCATTATGCTTGTCTACTAGTTATGTACTAGAACTTAAAAACATTGTTTATATATCTTTTATGAGGAGGAACTTGATTTTTGTAGTTGCTTTGGATCATGATGGTTATTTATGTCATTTTGGTAATGGAAAATTTGATTTACTTTATAATTCATGTGTAGTTGGTTTTGATGCATTATGTGATGGATTGTAAAAAAATCAATTTGGACCCTAGTTTTGCCAATTCAATTAATACAGTGATTAGAAAAGGAAAAGGAAGCAGAAAATAGGATACTCTGGAGCTGATCTATATTAACATCAATGGACCTATTATGCCTACCACTATGGGTGATTATAAGTACTTAATCACATTCATTGGCAATTATTTTGGGTTTGGATGGATGGGCCCACTTAGTGAGAAATCCAAATGATTGGATACCTTCAAGTTATTCAAGGTTGCAATCGGGCTCAAACTGGGAAAGAAAATTAAATGTGTAAACTTTGATAGAGGTATTGAGTAATATTGGAGGTATGATGAGACTGGGAGAAACCTTAGTCTTTTTGCCAAGTACCTACAGGAATATGGGATTGAAGCCAATTACACCATGCCTAGGACACCAAAATAGAACGGTATTGTAGAAAATAGATTACTACATTGTTTTGAATCAAGTTTTCAGCAAGTTAGTGCCTTAAGCCCTTATGAATTAATTTATAGGAGAAAGCCTAGTCTGAGGCATTTCCATATTTGAGGTTGTAAAGTTGAGGTGAAACTGTATATTCCCTCTACAAAGAAACTTGATTTAATGACTATTTTTGGATACTTTATTAGCTATTGTGGTGGCTCAAGAGATAATAGATGTTACTATCCAATTCATTCCACCACAGTTGTTGAATCAAACAAAGGTATTTATTTTAAGGATGAGTTGTATAGTGGGAGTTAGGTGCCACATGCCATAACTTTCGAAGAAGAAAATGTAGTGATTCCACTAGCACCATAACTTGTTGAGTCTTCTTTTGTTGTCCCACAAGTTGATACAATGCAACTAAAGATAGAAAATGTAAAGCCAGTGGAAATAATTTATGAAATTCCCTTGAGGAGATCCTATAGAGCTTTCACACTGACAATTTATAATGATTATGTGTTTTACCTACAAGGGCATAAGTTTGATGTTAATGAAGATACTGATCCCACTACATTTTCACAGATTGTATCTAGTCTTAATTCTTCAGAATATATTAGTGCAATGAAAGACAAATTAGCTTCAATGTATGAAAATCAGGTATGGGATCTAGTTGAATTACATGTTGGTTGTATGCCAATTGAATTCAAATGGATTTGCAAGACTAAGCAAGATGCTCAAGGTAAGATTGAGAGGTATAAGGCCAGACTCATAACAAAAGGCTACACTTAGAAGGAAGGTATAGACTATAAAGAAACTTTCTTACCAGTCTCAACTAAGGACTTATTTTGAGTTATTATTAGTGATGGTAGCTCATTTTGATTTGGAGCTACATCATATTGATGTCAAAATGGCCTTCCTAATGGTGATCTGACAAAGACTACATAGATGAAACAACCAAGTGATTTCCAAGAAAAGGGCAAAGAACACTTGGTGTGTAAACTAAAGAGATTCATATATGGTTTAAAGCATCTCATATTTGATGAGATAATGACTTTTCTTGGGTTTAAGAAGAATAATGCAGACCAGTGTATCTACATGATGATGAGTGCGAATAGTTTTGTGATCTTTGTACTATATATTGAAAATATTCCCCTTGCAAGTAATGACATGAACTTGTTGATTGAGATAAAGCAAATGTTGTCAAAGCATTTTGAGATAAAAGATCTTGGAAATGCCACTTTTGTATTGGGCATGGAGACATCATGACAGATCTTAGGGTATACTTGACTTGTCTCAGTGATTATACATTAATAAAGGATTAAAGATGTTCAACATGTCAGCTTGCTATCAATTTTTTGTGCCTGTTCAAAAGGGTGAGATCTTTTTAGAGGCCCGGTGTCCTCAAAGTGATGAAGAAAGAGAAAAGATGGAAAATATTCCGTATGTGTATGTCTTAGGTAGCTTGATGTATGCCAAGGTGTGCACACATCCCAGTATGGCCTATGTTGTTGGTGTACTACGGAGATACATGAATGATCCTGATAAGAAATATTGGACTTTTGCTTAAAGAGTAATAAGGTACCTGTAGGGTACAAAAGATTACATGTTGACTTACAATAGATTGGGAGATCCTATGGTTATGTTATAGGCTACTCAAACTCTAATTTTGTTAGCTATCTAAATGATCACAAATTGACATTTGGATATATCTTTTTGATGACAGGAGGAGTTGTATCATGAAAAAATGTTAAGCAGTTGCTTACAACAACTTCTACTGTAGAAGTAGAGTATACCATGTATTATGAAGCTACTTATGAAGTTGTATGGCTAAGGAATTTCATTGCTAGTTTTAATATTGTTAAGAGCATTTCAAGACCTTTAACCATTTATTGTGATAATGCTATTGTTGTTAACTTCTCTTTAAATAATAAAAGTTTTACCTATATGAAACATTTTGATGTTACGTACTAGTTTGTGAGAGAGAAGATATGCAAACATATTACTTGTATTGAGCATGTTTCTATGGATTGTATGCTTGTAAATCCACCAACCAAAGGCTTTACAATTGAAATTTACCATGATCATATAATTAATATGGGCATGACTAAGTCTTTTGATGTTTTGGGTTAGTGGAAGTATTGTATTTGAGGTAATTACATTAAATTGTTATTGATTTTGAGATATGTATCAATGAAATATTCATAATATTGCCATATATTGTTTCATATTTTCTAGTTATGACATATTATTAAAGACATTTATACCTTGTCTCTCTATTGTGTTGAGAGTATTGATTCTTATTTTGCATTTTGGGTAGATGCTAAGACCATCGTGTGGAGATTTACATATAGTCACATTTACTGTTATGTAAATCTTGTTATGCACATCTTATGTTAGATTTTGGTTAGTGAGATATAGGTATGCAATGTGTATGACATTAATATCCCTATCGGTTATAGTCTTCTATACTATTGGATGCTTATGATTTTAATTTAGACCTATGGGTGAAATAGTACCATATTTACCTTGACATTTACTTAAAGTGGCCACAATTTATAAATTATATAGTCTAAGTGGGAGATTGTTGGAACTTTCTATTATGGACCTAAAATAATTTGTAAGTTTATTTTAAAAGTTAAGGTACCGTTAGCCTATATCAATGATATTAAAGTTTGAGTTTTATAATGATACTTGGGCCTAATTTTGGGATTGGATATTTTTTAATGATGTGTTGGGTTATACTCAAATAACATTATGTTATTATGATGGATCCTTACTCCCAAAACCTTGGTCCAACTATATTCCATCTCATCAGATTGTAGATTGTATTCTCTCCTTTAGTGTGATAGCCAGGGGTTCATATAAGAAGAAAACCTGCCAAATTGAAATCACATCACAAAGAGATCAACTTAATATTAGATAATGGATTAGTTTTTGAATTCAGGTAACCCTCATGTCTAATTGTATTTTGTGTTTTTGCATTCCATTTATGTCGTGATAATATAATTTGATTAGTCTAAATTTTTGTAAAGATTTAACAAGGAGGCGATCACCAAGCGTGCATGAGGGAATGGGCAGCAGTTTGGGTGATAAGAGGGGGTGGCAGAACTTCTGGTGTTATCAGTATTGATATATATATATATATATTATAAGTTTTGTGAAAGCTTTTTATACTTTTTTACAATCTTTCATTGAAGATTGTAATTTTTATATAAAAATGATTTTTTTTTTAAATTTATTTGATATCATTTTGAATGATAGAGTTATAATTTTTTTGTACTTGTATAAAGATCCATACACATTTACAATATATATATAAATATATATATAAGATTTTATATAAAAAAAATTACAACTTTTATAACTTTTATGTCAATTCATAAATATTTATAAAATTTTTGAATATTTGTCAAGGTATTGCTCATGAATTATACAATTTATCTTGCTAGTAGCCCAGAATAATGACATATTTTAAAACTCTTGTGCAATATAAATGCCTGTACGTGTTCAGTCACTAATATAATTTTAAATTATAATTATAATTATATTGTAAAAAAAATAAAATTATTAAAGTACAAAATTACAAAAAAGAAAAAAAAATTGTACGAAGACTAACGCAGTTGTAATATTGTATCACGGGGGTGGCAATTTGAAAGCATGATCATAAGTTTTGTCATGTCCAGGGCATACAAAATTGAACAGTATTCATACATGGCCAAGATTCAAGACTTCGCAGTTCCTGCCCATTAAAATTTGCCATCCTTGACTAATTTATGGAACATTTGTTTTCTTTGTGATAAAATTATTCACAAAATAATTGAATAAGAAAAAAAATATTTTTTAGTTGGCAATATCTATGTAGACATTTTACAACACCTAACTACAAATTTAAGAAATTGAATAACCTAACGAACTCACTAATTAGTACTTAATTGTCAATATTTAAATGGTAGTTTATACAGATGATTGCTAAGTAAGATTTTTTTTTTTTTTTTAAAATGAGGCCTCATCTTCTCTCACAATAGAACTTTTATCTTAATTTTAAAGTAAGAGAATTTTTCCATTTTAATAGGAGAGAAATAAATATGAACAATATGTTAGGATTTTATTTATTTCCCTAAAGGCTAACATATTTTAGAGATTATAATATTTATAAGAATGCCAAACTAAATTGTATTAAAACTTTTTTAAGTGATAGTTAAATTTGGGTTTTAGGTGACATTTAGGCCCCATGTGTTAAAGTTGGTATGATACTTAGTTTTTCTTTTATTGGGTTAATACCATGATGGGTGAATTGATTTGATATAGTTTTTACTTTGGTAAAAGTAAGCAGGTCCCTAATTTCTCTACTTAGTCTCTCTTGCGATGATGTTTAGCACATTAGTTGCAAGAGATAATCCATCAGTCATCTTACAATTGAAAAATTACTGAGATATCTGGTATCTCTCAATATGAGTGCACCTTTTATATAATTCCAACACATGCAGAATCATCTTAAAGAGTGTCATATTTTTATGTTGCTTCTAAAGCTTAGGAGACATTGAAGCCAACATAACATATGTTGCTTGTTCAGCATCTTCTTCATGTTTTAAGTAAGCATCAAAGTTAAAATTTTCATATTCACTTGAACTTTTAGATGGAGGTACAAGAGATCCCTCTCAAGGACGTAAACTATCTTTTCCTACTTGAGCATGATCTTTAAGTTCTAAAACTAGTCCATGTAATTTGGATCGATAATCTTATTATCAATCATAATACTTCTTAAGGAGATGTTATTCGTCATTTTATAGAACCTTTAATATGAATAGAGTAGATTAACATCCAAGCATAATATTCATTTTATATGGACTTTAATGAAATGAACTCCTACTATTTTCTTCAATTCTAATGACCTTTTGTCTTAGAATCGGATTATCATATTGGATGATAATTGTAGTAGGTTAGAATCTTAGTTTAATTTACTTGAACTTGATAGAGGCCAAGGAATTCAAATAAATTAGATTAGGCAGATGATTCCTTTCCAAGAACATCTCCATGTAACTCCTAATCATTAGGTTGACAGTTCTTTGCCATTTATTATTCATTACATCCAACTTCATTAACAACTCCTGGTTAATAATGTTCAAAGTGAAATCTAATTATGCCTAAACATTGTATAATCAATTGACAAAAGTCATTCTAAACCATATATGTTTGTTAAGTTGAAATTGTCAATTAAGAATATTTTCAAATAATAATAACATAAAAGATTTAATGTAACCTTAATGGAGGCTAACAAGTTATCATGAAATTGATCTTTGGTTATCATTATTTTGATGGGTGGTGTTAGACCATGTTCCTAATATGTAACTTAAATTAGTGAGGGATTTTTTAATTAGTTTAGGGTTTAATTATTAAAGGTTTCATGGACTAGTATATGTCATACATACATCTCATTTATATCATACATATAAATCATAGGCATGTATACATTTACTAGTCTATGTCATAATACATCATTGTTTATATCATACATATAAATCATGCATGCATAATATATATTGGATGATTATAGACTAACTAAATTATTCCCTTAAGCCATAAAAGAAACAATTTTCATGACTTGTGCCTCTTGCCACTCTTCATGCTTGAGCACCTCCTTCTTTTTTCAAAAGAAACAAAATTCCTTAATTTTTATCTATACAACTAATTACATCTTATAGAAGAAACCTTAAGTTATATTTAAGGGGAATGAGATGAAAAGAGAATTTTACATTTAGAAGTAGAAAGAAAGGCAAGACATATAGGCCCTATTTAATACAAATTCCCAAATATAGAATATACATTATATTTATAAAACTTGTGGTCCATAATAATTCTTCCATGCATTCAAGTATATATGAGTCATATAAGACAAGAAAACATAGAATATTAACTATTTGATTCAAATTATGGTTATATATGTTTCAAGTTATCAATTAACTTGTGATTTAAATAAGTTAACTAATTTAATTCCATCATCAAATATCACAATCAATCTATTTTGGAAACTAATCACCATTAATTCCAAAATGAATCAATTAATTAATTCTATGTGACTTTCCAAAACTTTGGTACCAAGTAAATAATTAAAAGAAAGTATTCAAATTTATTTCCAATCAATTAATGTTGATTATCAAAATAAAAGGAAAGTTTTGAAAAAGTATTGCAATCAATTTGTAATCATGTTCAAGTCAATTTTAAAGTTAAGGATAGTTTTCATAATCATATGAAGACAATTTGGGCAAGTTTTTCAAAATTAGTTGTGATTGTAATTAATTTTCTGAATTGCATTTGTGTGATTAGATCATAGAGTTAATTGATTGTCATTACAATCAATTAAGGGGCTAATTGATTGTCATTAAAAGCAATCAAGGTTGCCAAAACCACCATGGGAGGAGGAAGGCCGAAGCTTATTCAGCCCTTATCCATGGCTGGCTAGTTCAGCCAGCATGTTGGTTCGAGCAGTTTTGCTATTTAGCTAGCCACCATCTCTAGCCAACTAGCTGGTCAAACAACTCCTTGTTCGGTTAGCTAGTTAGTTGGTTCCTTTTTGGTGTATTTTTCATTCAAAAATGTAAATCCAATCTTAATCGAGTGCAAAACAATTTTCTACAGAAAACTTTTACACATTAAACAAAAACTTTGATCTTATGAATCAAGTTATAACATGCATATAATTTCTATTATTACCATAAAAATCAAATTCTTGATCATGAATTAATAAAGAATAGCATGAGCTTTGATACCACTGTTGGGAAAAACTGACCTAAGCATATCAAATATGTTAATCATTAGCATCAAGTATATGTAGTGGAAATTTAAAATTTTTTCTTAAACTTGAATCATATTGTTTGCATATTAATTCAAAGGCAAGGTAAATTTAAAACAATAGTTTAGATTATACCTTTACAAAAGTTGTTCTTGGAATCTTAGGTGTCCAATGTTGAACATGATCTCTAAGAAATTCCATGAACAAGCCTCTAGATCAACTCTTTTGGATTGAGTTTGGATAACTCTTTCAGACTTGATTTTCAACATTAACGATGATCTATAAGAACCAGGTTGATTCAAAGCTTCTACAAAGTTCATTTGACTTGCAGAATAGGAAATTCAACCACTCAGCTTAAATGGTGCTAACTTTCCAAGGAATCTTTATTCACTAGGGCAAAGTTGAGTGTTTGAATGAAAAAAAGGAGATGAGTGAGATCACAAAGGGAGAGTTGGCACATAGCACATATGCTAGGGTAGAAACTCTTTTGTAATTAGTTTGGCCTTTCTCCTCTTTAAATAGAAGAGTTTAGAGTACAAGTAAGAGTGTGAAGGCTCAATAAGTGACACAAGTTAGGGTTACCCCTTGCTTGTGCCATCCATTCAAGATGCAGCCCCTTAGGTCAAGGAGTCCATACTCCTTGCCTAAGGCTCCCTCCTTTGTGTCCAACAAGCCTAAACTCTTTCATATGAGTCCATACTTGTAAACTCTCCTTTTTCATCATCCTTTAATTATTTTAGTTAACTTAGAACAATTTCTAAGTGAAGAACCATTCCTATTTTTTACATCTCTTCTAGTGTTGATATAAATGTTCTTTAACATTTAAATATCAACTATAGAAATTTACTACTATTTAATAATTATAATCTCCATTAGAATAATTAAATTTTTAATTAATTAACACTTTTAATCACATTAGAACACTTAATTAATCATTTCAAATTTTTAAGATATTCATTGAATCCAACTATTGAATTCATAACATTTTTCATTCTAACTTTCCTTTGACTTTGGATCAAAGTGATTCTAGTATGTGTAACCCATTAGTCTTCCATGCATGTTGATAATAAATTCATTTACAAGCTTTTGCAAGCTCAATTGAATTAAAACTTATTTTAATTCAAATACAAATTTTTGCAAATTGTTTAAACAAATTCATAGATCATGGTTGGCTCCTATCAAAGCATTATAACCACCCAAATGCCAGGAATAAATTTACTTGGAAATCAAACCTTTTATTACAAGGTGTTAGTGTGTAATTCAATCCCTTCATCTCTTGACAGTCAAATTAGACAAGGGTATATTTCAACTGTCAACCCCAATCTAAGGTGTATGTTTAACCAAGTGCTATTTCACAATTGTTCATATACAAAACTTCTTTTATGTATCATTAATTGATTATACATAAAACTTCTTTTAATGTATCAATCAATACATAGGCCTATGATTTTAATCATAGCACAATTGTCAAAATATCTTTAGAATATCTTTCTTTTGTTATAAAGGAGGATGAATTCTCTCTTGATCAATCACTACCTGTTGTATATGTAAATTGGTTCGGACCAAAAGAGCTCGTAGGAAGCCCGAGAGTAATGAAAGGACCAGCTCGAAACACGCCCAGAATCGTTCCACCATCAGGTCGCATTATGAAATGATCTCATCAAACCGAGCTTGTGCACGAAGAAGCGAGCTCGATCTCCTTATTCCCAGGGTCAGGCAAGTGACCTAGTTAACAAAGCATAACCTATGACCTGGAGGCTCACCGGACAGAGGAATAAGTCATACCTTGCCCCAACGGTCGATTAGGGCCATCATGTAGAAGACAGTCTGTGGTAGCTAAAAAAGGAGATTTAGTCTGCATATTCTATCTTGTACATTAAATGTTGAGGTAATAGATTTACTGCATATGAAATTTCCATTGTAACCTCCTTCCCTCTATAAATATGAGGGAGGAGCCTTCTGTAAAAAAGAGAACACAGGCAGAAACTCTGCTAAAATAGAAAAACTTGAGTGCTATAACTTTGTATCTGTATAACCTCAGTAACACATTACAGTGGATATAGGCTCCAGTGATATCCAGATTTGACCGAACCACGTTAAACCTTGTGCCTCCTTCTCTACTCTTCCTTTCTTCATCTTTGATTATCTTTCTATTCTACTATATTTGAACCGGTTAAGAGGTCAGAGATCTCAAAGAATCTCCCCGTTGGCCAGAGTTTAGTCCATAACCAAAATTCGACGTCAACATTACCTTTATGTACTTCGTGGCATACCCAAAATTATTCCTATCTACTCTTTCAAGAGTGTAAGCCTTGAATAAAATCAAAGTACACAACTCCATACATAAGATATTATGTTGATCTCATGTCTAAGGATCACTTACATTACCTTTTATCTAAGAAGTCCATTGACACATGGTAACAATCCATTTGATTTTTCAAGGCGGGTCATTCTAGTCATATGTTCTCTAATATACATTCATATGTTTATCCAGATATCTTTATATTAAATAGTGAATGAGATCACTACATTCTTCCAAATAATGTGACATAACATATGTTGGTATACTCAAATAACTAATATCCTATTTTCTTAATTATTCCATAACTAGGAATATTTAGAAATTATAACTATATGTATATATTATCTCATAATCCCAATCTCCATTGTGATTTATTTGTACACAATTATAACTTTGAGGGCTTTATCCAAGATAATATACATATATCAAGTATATACATACTAAATTGATAAAGAGGGGGAAAACACAAGGTTTTATTAAACATGCCAAGATATGTAGTATCTATGCTTTTACAACAATTGTCTCTAAGGCATCCTATACTAACAATTAACACCTCCGAGACTTGACAACTATTCTTATTTTGCCATCTTCTGCAATGAAAGAATATTCCCCTTCATTTATGCTAGAAGATAATGCCGCATGGACTTTATCAAGCTTGGTGCTAGAAGATAATGTCCCCAGGATATTATTTGGCTTAGAAGGAACAACTCATGTCAACTTTGATTGTCTTTTCCTTTTGTTGACAAAACTTGATAGCCATCCCCTATCTTATCCTTTAACTCTAATGACAACTTCCAAACTTCAAGGTCATCCATCATTATATCATAAAGAGATGAACCATATTGGTTCACCTTATTAGGCATTCTCGGATATGTATGAACCAATATTGTTTGCCATCCACTTGGAATTCCATTAGAGCTACACTTTCCAGAAGAAGAGTAATGTGATAGTTTGACTGATAGGATGACGCCTTCACTTTGGAAATTTGAAGGTTTGGGGGTGTAACACCTTTTCTTTCTTGAAAGATGTCTTAACATCTAATAGAATTGGAATAGGGTCCTATGATCCGAAGCTAATCATAGCAACATTGGTGGAAGCAATACCCTTTCCAAAATCGAGCTTTATCTTTCCATCCCTTTCAAGTTTCAAAATATCTCTTTGAGGATTAAACACTTCTCAACCAAATGACTGACTATCTAATGGTACCTACAATATGAAGGGTAGCCATTTTTAACTATTTCTTCTGGACACTTAAAGGTTGGAAGCTTAATCAGATTTTATTCTGGGAATTGGTAAAGGATGTTGAGAGCTTCAAAGTCTAAGAATGGATATTCTTTTCCTTAAGTTGCTTTAAGGTCATTTTAACCTTGTCTTGATTTTGTTTTATTTGAATGTTTTAGGTTCAATATTTAACTTGTTCTTAAAAGTTTTATGGAAATTTTAGTTAAAGTTTTTGTAATAACCATGGCTTCTTTTGTCTTTGGGGATTTTCTATCTTTCTTTTCATAAGAGTTGGAAGATAGATACCTTCCTTGCCTTGTGATTTGTATTTCTTGGTCATTAGCCTTGGTTGCCAATTTCTCGAAGAAACATGTTTTCTTTAAGACTATAAAGCAATTCACAATACATGCCTTGAACACACATGTCAATGTAGGATGCTTTACCAATTGGTTCTTCATAGCCTAAGATGATATTTCTTTGATGTAATCGATGACAAACTCATCTTTCCTATGTTTTGTTGCAACCAATTCTACAAGACCCACCATATGACAGGTCCAACTATATAAGAGTGTAATGAATTCCCATTCTAATTGGCCTCAATTATTTACCAAACTTACTGGAAAATCAACGTTCCAATCAAATATGGAACCTTTTAAGGGATCAGATGAAATGCTTTGCCAGTATATCCTCATAGGTTCCAACATTGTTGAACGTTTCTATGAAATGAGTAACTTGCTGCCTTGGATTTCCTTTTTGTACCAAATTGCTAAAATTTTACATCTTATCAATCCTTCAAGAATATGATTTCACATAAACCAAAGAAGCCTACGAGAAGCCTCTATATTAGGCTCAAATTGTGTTTACAATCATGTGTTGGAATTACTAGACAAACAATGAATCGAAAGAGATTTTATTAAAATCTTGGAAGGCATCTCGAATAACCTTCCGATCCTATTGCTTTTTCTTTTCTTTTTGTTCTAAGGATTCTATCTTACCTCTTTTAGGAGAATTTTTATGTCCCTTGTAGCAAAAAGAATCTCCCTTGGAAGCAACTTGTTGTTTGAATTAAGTCATAAGCTCCTCAATTTTCTTGTCTTTTTCTTTGACCATTTTTGCTAATTTTTCAATGGCTTGAGCAATTTCTTGGAAATGGTATCCATAGACTCAGTTTTTGTGGTTATGACTAGCATGAGGTCTTCCGATGCTTTAGAGATGCAACAAGCCCACTTCCTCTTTGGGAACTCAGAAGTAGTTTGTGACTTAACACTTGAGTATGATGTTGAAAAGGGTATATTGCTATCCACCCTTGCATAAGAAGGACAATGATTATTATTTATCCTTTTGAAAGCATCAATATTCTTTTTCCCATGACTAAAAAACTTTGCCAAATGAGGCATTAGTGTAGTTTTTTCAACCTTGGTCTTTGATCTAGTCGCAAATGGAGTTCCACATTCAGTGTTAGCTAGACTTTCCATGAGCAAACACATGTCTTCCACGTTTTTCATGGTCAAAATTTTGTACTTTGAATTTGAGATTTAGTTTTTTGATTTAAGGTTTAACCTTTCATTTTGACAAAAAAGATGAGCGGAAGAGAAGGTCCCACTGTATGTCCTAGAAATTTCTGCATGTAAATTTTGTGTATTAGATTGCACAAATATTTGGTAACAAATTACAATTTTTAATTTCTAAATTTATAGGATTTTTGATTAACTTGCTGATTTCATCAAAGATAAGGGCTTTTGGGCTTGATCTCTCTCATCAACTTGAACTTGATTTTTCTCCTCAGTTTGATGAAGAAGAGGGCCTTTGTGCTCTATTTCTTAGTTCAATGTAGAATTTGGAATCATCCTCTTAAAGGCTACATAGGTCTTCTTGAAGACTTCAAATTTTTTTATATGGAAGCATTTGAGATTTTATCTTATTGGCTATAGAAGCTTTGTATTTTCTCCCTTTTCCCCCTTCTTTTAAGAGTTGAAGACACTTCTACTTGAAGTACTATAGAGTTTTTTCTCTTCGTTTACTAAAATTATATGTCTTGTCTCTTGAAAATTTGAAGACTACTTTATGGGAAAATACTTGAGAGTTTTATCTTTTTGCTTATATAGGTTTATGCCTCCTTTTCTTGAAAGGGCTAGAAAATGTAAAGACTATTATGTGGAAAGCCAATTGAGGTTTTCTCTCTTTTCTTAAAGAGGTTAGGTTTACGTCTCCAATCTTTTTTTGGAGGGGCCGAAAGATGTAAAGACTATTTTGTGGGAAAGTACTTGAGAGTTTTCTCTCTCTGCTTATAAAGATTTGTCTTCGATCTTCTTCTTAGAAGGGGTACAAGATGTAAAGATTTCTATGTGAGAAAGTGTTTAGAGTTTTCTCTCTTTACTTGCAGAGATTTATATCTTCTATCTTCTTCTTGGAAGGGATTGAAGATTTAAAGGTTCTTCTATAAGAAGTATCTTTCTTTGGTTACAAAAGGTCTTTTTCCCCTTCCTATTTATTTGTGAACCCCTGGCCTATTTATATACTTGAAGAGAAGGTACTTAACTTAATGGGACAAGTTAAATACTTGAATCCTAAATGGCTAACCCAATTAGCATGAGTTTTTGCTCATGTTTCTATAAACAATTTGAAAGATTTTGAACTATATATTTTATATTAGCCCAAATATATATATATATATATATATAAATCATGCCTACACTATCAAATTTTAGTTTATTTGTTATCCTATTTTGAGAATTAATCCAAACTCATGTTGTTCAACTTGCTGGATCCACAATTTATATATATATATATATATTAATTAAAATAATATGATCATCTTCAATAAGATGAACTTATTTGGGTTCTTTCTGAATAAGTCTCAACTAGTACAATAGAATCAAATTGAGTTGATTTTGAACTAAAAATTCCTCTCTTAAGCTTGAACTCGATTTAAAGCATTAACCTATATTTAATAAAATTTTATTGGAGCTAAGCTTGAATCTCCCAAATTCAAACATAGCTTACATAATTCAGTGATAGAATACGAAATGGACTTTTACAAAGTATTTCATTCATTGACATCCAACAACAGTGGTTTTGTTTTGCCAATTTGGGCAACCCTTAGAAACCAGGAATCAATTATTCAACCCTACTTCCAAGAGAGCCCGTGTC
>JANHAO010002886.1:0-27453 GCA_026873985.1 Saraca asoca | reverse complement strand
TGTATTATTTAAATAGTTTGTAAAGATATCTCATATACATTATTTAAACATATAAAATTTGTCACTAATTGAAAACAAAAAAAAATTATTTTATTACAACCAAGCAAATTTTTTGTTTTTTTGTTCTTAAAACTATTCTTAAAGTAGTTTTTCCAAACGAGTTTTCTATTCTTTTATTTTTAAAAAACTGTTCTCAAAATTTTACATCCAAACAAATTTTTTATTCTTTTGTTTTAACAAAATAATTTTTATAACTATTTTTAAAAAATAATAAAATAAAAACACTTGAAAATACTTCCAAACAAATCCTATAGGAGCTAAACATAAATCTGTTGTAGAATATTGGTATGCTTTGTTTTATAAAAAAATGTAAATTAAAAACAAGGATCTTGCCTATGCTCTATCAATACATTGATCAAGGAGTATTTAATAGGGTTAAAAATGTACAACTATTCAAAATTCATGTGCTTTAGTTTAAATTTATTTTCAATTCATTATTAATGCTTTATTGAATTTATTTCACTAACAAAACTAATTAATCAATTTTTTTTTAAAAAATAAACCTTAACTACCATCTACTAAACATTGTAAATTTTAACCATTAGACACAGTTTTAAAACCTTAAATACTAAATCTTAAAATTCTAATAACTAAACTCTTAAACCCTAACTTCATCTACTAACCTTTAAATTATATACACAAACAATGAAATCATAAAATCTTAAATATTAATTGATTTTTTAAAGATATTTTTCTCCTATAAATTAATAGAAAAAAAACATTTATTATTGAATTTAAATTTAATTCACTCTGAGTATAAAACTGTCTATATTATCAATGAATAGAATAATAACGTGTGATTAGAAAAATAAGAGTAACTAAGGGTTTTTATTAATAATAAGTTTTAATAATATAATAAGACATGAGTTGAGTGATAGAGTAAAATTGATTTATACTGATAATAAATTAAATGATTTTTTAATATGATTTAAATTTAAGATTAAATTAATTTATTATTATTTATAATTTTATTTAATTTTTAATTAAATTATTATAATTTAGAAATGTATAATGAAATTCTTATATTTATTTTTTTAATTAGCTTTTAAATTAAATATTATTAATAATTAATACATGTGGATGTATCTTAACTAGTATTGATGATCATGCTACATATTATTTTTATTTGTATTTTAAATAGCAGATAATATATAAAAATTATAATATTTTATAAAATTAATTTTTTTAGGAAAAATTTTGAAGTCACATAAATTCATAAATTATTGATAAATTATTATTAATGTATATCAATTATAAGAATTTAGTTTTAAAATTCTAAATCATAAGTAAGCTCATAAATTATTAATAAATTATTATTTATGTACATCAATTATAAGAATTTAATTTTAAAATTTTAAATTATGAAAATCTAATTAAAAATTTAATAAAAGAATAACTACCAGCAAAGTAATTTCATCTAAATTTAATTTATTATGAGTTTAAATTAATCTTATACTACAGTAATAATTATTATCGCGCATCTATGCGTCTATGCGTCGCTTGCTACACCCTAACGAATCAAATTTAAAAAGTTCAAATGTACAAAATACTTGTTTACGGGGTTCCTTTCGGGAAAGTGTTTTTGTAGGTGTACTGCTATTGGTTTCTGTTATCCCGAATTCCAAGTCTCAAATCTCAGTTGATACCCAACTCTCCCTCCTGCTGCTGAGAAGGAACGCTACTCTTTCATAACCAGACGAACCAGATAGTCAACAATTCAATCTGCAATCTCATCCCTCTTTGCCTTCCTTGTGTGCTCGCACTCTAACTTCAGAGAACCATGGATCCTCACCCAGGAAACTTCCCGATTCTCTCCTACGTATTGTCCCGTGTCCCTTCTATCGGACCCAAAACCGCCGCCGCCGCCGCCTCCACCAGCGGTAGCTCTTACTCAGACTTCGTTGACGTTGACGTCGACATCGAACAACCCCACGCTCCGCCTCGGCAGGCACCGTCTGATTCTTCCACTTCGGTTTCTTCTTCGGGTTTAACCCAACCCGAAATTCTAGGCCAAATGCCTCACCTTATTGATTCGAAACTATTGGGCTCCATGACCCGGGCCATCTCCGACGTGTCCCAGACCCGATCTGTTCTCAAGCTCATAGGCGAGAGACCCGACCATGAAACCGTCGACATTGCGAAGATGAAGCTTGCTGATATAGATGCCCAACTGTCCAGACAACTCGAAGAGATTGTGCTCTCGCAGAGGCCCGTGAATGTCGACATCCATGAGTGGCGGTCACACTTGGCCGAGAAGGAGAAGGAGTGTAGGGAATTGGCTGATAAAAAGAAACGAGTGTACAAATCAGTGGTTCAGTTGGATGAGATGCACGATGCTTATGAGAAGCTGCTCACGGATGCAGAGAAGAGATTAGTGAAAATTTACGAGTCTGCTGAGGAGGGAGCAGAAGCTAATGAAGATGGCAAGCCTAAGGAGGAAATCAATGAAGAGGTAGTGGGGATACTACGGGAAGCCTATGGAAAAGGGATGGAAAGAGTGGATCTTTCGAGTAGAAAGCTCAATTTCCTGCCAGAGGCATTTGGAAGGATTCCTGGGTTGGTGGTACTTGATCTTTCATGCAATCAACTTGAGGTAAGATCACTTGGTTGTTGTGTATCCAGAATGTATAGTGTTCTTGGTATTGCATTTGATTGTTTAGTAATGTTATTCTATATATTGAAGTCAAATTAAAGGCCAAATTCAAAGAAGCTCCAATAATCTGTTTTGGCATAAAATGAGCATAGATTTCAAATATTTAATCAGTTGTATACTGCACCTGAGTCTTATGTTGCTCATATACTTTAACAATGAATGCCATATGTGATTAATATCTTGCTTGTTTGTAATAACTTATACTTGTGAAAGCTTTTAATCAGTGTGTAGTTGATTACCTTCTTCGAACCTTAAGTTTGGAGACTAGTATGCATTTTGCAATTCGTTGTCCAAATGTCATGTTCAGAATCCTCATATATATTTGAAGACACAGAAAGTATGCATAATTTAGCTTCTCTAATCTCTCCGTTGTTCTTCAGTTTACTGTTATTGCCGAGAAATTTAGGAGACGTTTGGATCAACCTAAGAAAATGGAAAGGGAATGAAATCAAATAAGGAAAAGTAAAGACAATGGTAACAATTATTTTTTAATTTGTTTGATCTAGTGAGGGTGTGATTCCTTTTCTTGCTGTTTGGTTGGGTGGTGGTCAACAATAATATATAATGGTCAACGACGGTATGTGATCATGAGTGATAGTTAATAATGATAGATGGTAGTGGACGATGGTCAATGTTGGTAAGTGATGATAGCCAGTGGCCAAAGATGATAAGTGGTAGTGGATGGTGGCTAATGACAATAGGTAGTGGTGGACAATGGTTGATGGTAGTAAGTAATAGTGGATGGTAGTGGTCAATGGCGGAATGTGGTGGTTGGCAATAGTCAACAGCGAACGGTGGTGGTGGGTGATGGTTAATAGGAGAAAGTAGTGGTCAACAACAATGGATGGTGGTCAACGGCGGTAGGTGGTGGTGGGTGATGGTCAACGGTGGTAGGTGATAGTGATAAGTGGTCAAGGGTGATAAGTGCTAGTGGGTGATAGTTGATGATAGTAGGTAATGGTGGACAGTGGTTAAAGGTAGTAGATAATGGTGGATGGTGGTCGTCAATATCGGAAAGTGGTGATGGGCAATGATCAATGATGGTGGTAACCGATGGTCAACGATGGAAAATAGTGGTAAGATGGTAGTGAGTGGGTGGTCAATAGTGATAAGTGATAGTGGGTAATGATTAATAGTGGTAGTGGTGGTGGGCAATGGTTAATGGCAAAAAGTGGTGGAAAGTGGTAGTTAATGGCGATAGGTAGTGGTGGACGATGATCAATGACGGAAGGTGGTGGTAGACAGTTGTCAATGGTGGTAATGGTAGAGGGTGATGATTAATGGCGGAAGGTGATGGTGGGTGATAGTCAATGGCAGAAGGTGGTGGGTGATGTTTAATGATAGTAGGTAATAGTGAGAGCTTTGCGAGGTAAGAGAAGGAAAAAGAGAGGTGATTGTTTTTTTATTTTTAGAGGATAATGTAATCCAATATCTTAGGTGAGGGAAGGGTTTCAAACAGGAGAAATTCATTAAGGTCAAGTAACAGTAATAGATTCCCCTACACATGAACAAAACATTCAATAAGGAACTTAGTTTTTTGATTCCGTTGCATGCTCTCTAAAATTTCCCAACCAAATGCCCCCTTAGGTAAATGAAATAACTGTGAGTAATTTAGGTAAACTTTGCTCTCAATTTATGTGCATCTAAGTGTGAAAATTTTGGTCTTTCATATGGAAGTATGTGGCCTTCTTGGCTGTTCTAAGTGTTCTTTTATGAACATATAATTCAGGACAATAAGTGTCCCATGCTTAATCTTTATGGTTTACTTTATATCTTACTTAGTTGGCACCTGGCAGTATAAATTTAATGGTTTTGTTCATATATTAGCTGTAGAACTATTTTTCTTGGGTACATCTTTCTTGAAGTTTATATTTCTTCTTTAATGTCTATTTTTTCCCTGATGTATCTGATACATGAAGTGTGCCCTCTAATATAAAATGGATAAACTCCTGATCTTGACTTTCATTCAAAAAAAATCTAGTTTGGCAAACATGATTGGTTTATGATGACTATGATATTAATTTTCTAGGTTTCTTAATGCTTCACCAATATGTTTAAAATCATAAAGCAAGTATGGCTTACTTAGTTATAGCTTTTCTTTTCATATCAATTATGTAGAAGCATTCTCTGCAACATGACAGGTGATTCCTGACTCAATAGCTGGATTGCATAATCTTGAGGAGTTTAATGTCGCTTCAAATCTTTTGGAGTCACTGCCAGATTCAATTGGCTTCTTACAAAAGTTGAAAGTCCTGAATGTCTCTGGAAACAAGCTGACTGCCCTTCCTAATTCCATCTGTCAGTGCAGGTATGTGAGAGAAACAGATATGGTATGGAGAAATTTATGGAGAAATTTATAGGACACATATTGTTTGTTATTCCTCTTGTTGTTTCTTGTTGATTTTAGTAATTTGTTTAATGGAGCTTGTGGAAAATTTATCTAGGCACTGACATCCCTGTTCCTACGAGAATGGTTAACTTTGTATCTTCATTATAATGTAGAGCTTCAAATGAAGATATTTAAAGGCATGATACATTTAAACGTGTGAAAATGGGAGCTGAATTTTTCGTTATTCAAGAGCACAAGCAGTCTTCAAAATTTTCAAATAGGAACCTGGAGTCTACTTTCAAACATCATATTAAATCTTTCTTTTTTGGGTGTCTATATGAGAAGTGGATCATTGTATTAGTCTGTTTCTGCTTTTGTATCACATTTTCAAAACTACCATTCTTTGTTATTGAAACAACCCCCCAAACCTTTTTTTTTTTATTTTTTTGTGTCTTCCTTCAATGATTAGGTCATTGGTGGAGCTGGATGCAAGCTTCAACAATCTGTTGTATTTGCCAACAGACATTGGATTTGAATTAGTTAACTTGCAGAAGCTGTTGATCCAATTGAACAAGATTCGATCTCTTCCATCATCTGTTTGTGAAATGAGATCCTTGCGATGTCTGGATGTTCACTTTAATGAGCTGCAAGGACTTCCTATTGCGATTGGGAAATTGACTAATCTTGAAGTTCTGAATCTTAGCAGTAATTTCGCTGATCTTAGAGAACTTACTGAGACATTTGGAGATCTGACTAATCTCAGGGAACTGGATCTCAGCAACAATCAGATTAATGCACTTCCTGATACATTTGGTCGCCTTGACAAGTTGACCAAGCTAAACTTGGAGCACAACCCTCTTGAATTGCCACCACCAGAGATTGTAAATGAAGGGGTTGAAGCCGTAAAGACTTTTATGGCCAAGAGGTGGATCGATATATTAATTGAGGAAGAAAGGAAAAGTGTACATGCAGTGCAAGAACAAGGACAGACTGGCTGGCTAACACAAGGCACCTCCTGGTTGAAAAGTGTTTCTGAAAGTGTTACTGGAGCTATGGGATCCCTCATTTTATCTCCTAAGCCTCCCAAAGATGCTTATCTTGATCGACAGCTATGAGATGGACTCGCTTGATCTGTTTTACTTCTAATGAAGATTATTAACCTATTTGGTATCAGTTTTCTTAGTTGATTCTGGACTAGAAATCCAAGTGGGAGGAGAAGCTACAACCTGCTATATGGATGCTATCTTGATGCCATTTATCTACTTGCGGCCTTCCTCTGTCTTTAGTTGCTATTGTGTCCTATGTTTTGACTACCTAACAAGGCGGCATTGTAGTAGCTTTTCTGTTAAATTTTATAAACTCTGCTTAATATTTTTTTATATCTCAAAATCACACATTGATAGATACTTTATAACAATTAAAAAATGAGTTAAAGTGATACTGTATCTCGATTTAATACAAACCATGCATCTGTGTCTGGCTCCCAAAAACTACACAGGATCCACCATAGAAACAAATGGGGTAAATATTTTCTTCTACGAATACTGACATAAATGCATGATAAAAACTAGTGTGCATGAAATATTATTTAATGGTTAAATTAAGCTTTGTTTTAATTTGTAATTTTATCTTATGTTTTTCTTTCCTTCTTGTAATTAGGATCTTGGAATTTGTTATCATTTTTAATTAGTTTTCAATGCCGGTTAATTTGAAGATTCTAGTCATGACTTATATTGTGAATGTATATAATTATATAATGAAGTAATAATGAATAGCAATGATAATTTATTGTAATTTTAAAAAATATTGAAAAACTCTAAAGCTTATACCAATGACAGGGAAAGACTTGCGCCTACCAGAGTCTTCACTAGAAGATCTATTTGTCAGGAGTACTAAAAGGGGGAAAGGCTCGAATATAATGGATGTCCACATGGATGAGCACATGACAGAAAAGGAGGCGGCGGGTAATGCTCAGATAGATCTGCCAAGGAGAAAAAGGGTGTACAATGGTTTTCTGAGAAGGTGAATGGAGGTCCTCATTCTGTCGGTGATCAAGGGACCTTGATATCTTATATAAAGAGAAACTTCTAAATTCTAAGGGCGGAATTATGTCCAACAGTAAGGGTCCAAATGATGTGCTTGTAATAGAAATCGAGGATGATGAGTTGCTTTCTAACGAGGACACGAGACTAGAAGATTCAGACTCTAATTCGTCTTGCCCGATCATTCAGGTCACTAAGGAGGAAAGGTTTGATCTTTGTAAACCCTGGAAGATGGCTTTGATCATCAAATTGCTTGGAAAAAGACTGGGAGTGAGATTCTTGCGAGGTAGATTACAGAAAATCTGGAATTTACATGGTGGCTTTGAGTTCATTGACATGAAAAATGATTATTTTCTTGTAAGGTTTGCTGATGTTAAAGATTATAATCATGTCCTCCAGGAGGCACCTTGGCTTATCGCTGATTTAACCGTTCAGCGAAGGAAGCCGAATTTTGATCCATTTGAAGTTGAGTTTCGAAAAACTGCTGTCTGGACCAGAGTTCCGGAGTTACCTTTTGAATTTCACTTCTTATGGAGATTGGGTAAAAGATTTGGTCGAACAGTTAAGGTGGATGTCAATACAATGCACAGGAAAAATCAAGGTGATGAAGATTTAGTGGAGAATGCCAAATTTGCACGTTTCTGCATTGACATTGATTTGCAGAAACCCTTTTTTGTCAAAATTTAAATTAATGAATTGGACTGATAGAGTGGAGTAGGGGGGACTCCATTTTATTTGCTTTCATTGTGGTAAATACGGCCATAAAAAGGAATGTATGGAGCATGTTGCTACTGACTGTGTTCCAAAGGACGGTCCTCAAGATCATTCTACCAGAGGGCATGATGTTCGTCCAGAGGTTGGTCAGGATCCTTTTGGTCCATGGATGCTTGCTCAAAGTGCTCACTGGCCAAGCTGGCAAAGTATTCTAAGGCGAAATTTTTGGATAGGCATGATTTGAAGATAAATCATATACCAAAAAATTCAGCAATCAGATATCAATCTTGGTTCACGTTTTGAGGCTCTCATGGATATGGATGATATTAAAATCCTGACGTTATCTTGGGGGATAAAGATAATTCAAATTTCATTAATGATGAGCCAATTTTTTCATCAAATAATGAAAACCAAAACCCAAATAGATTGGGCCATGATGGAAAGGCGGTTCGTATGTCCAAGAGCCCTGCAAATTCGAAAGGCTCTCATGGCGTTTAGCCACACAAGAAGAGTAGTTTTTCCAAAAACGAAAGCTGTTGTCAGCCAACCCATTAAGAAATCATCAAATGAAGGCCCAAGTTCTTTAAGAAGGCATCCTGTGATTGCTGAGCAAAATTCCTATATTCTTCTTAATCCATCTGATGACAATAAAAACTTTTATTCTCAAAATAGTGTATCTCATGTCTCTTCGACGCCTAGTTCTTTTCCTTCTCATAAATCACAAAATTTTGAATCTATTCTAATGGAGATTGAGGGGGGGAGTAAATGACACGATTTGGTGAAAGCCAAACTGCTAGATAATAATTTCATTATGCAAATTATGAGAAATGAAATGAGTAAAATGCAATTTATGTGAGAAAAATCGAATAAATTCAAAACAGTGAATTAATCTGATCTTTTGAATTATATTACAACGCATCAGATTTATATTTAAATTTATTTAATAATAATAAAATTATACTTGATGCAGGTTTACTTTTTATAACCTTAATAGAGAAAATGGAGAGAAATTAAAACTGAAGTCTCAATAGAATAATTATAATTCTATCAAGGTATAAGTTAAGATTTGCCTTGCTACAACTATATTTGGGCCAACTAGGTGATTATTACAACCTCAATTATAAGGTTCACATAATTAAAATCCACTAATGGTTTAAGTGTCATTACAAGTCTAATAACTTTATCATATAATTAATTGACCCAAAATAGTTAGTTGTTATAACATTTATTTAATCCAATAACATATAATTAATTAAACTATTGTAGTATACATAGAAAATTTTAACAATCTCTCATTTAGACAAAATAGTTTAACAAACAAAATTGAATTATAATATGTGGTCACAATAATGAATATAAACAACAACAATGACATTATTACAACCTTAGATTAAGTTTAGGTACCCAATAATGCAGATCATCATATTCGATAGGAATGCTAATGTTATACAAGTCTTGAATACTTATATTCCAATAACCGAAACATAATGTCGAATGTGTGAGAAACTAGACATACATATCAAAATGTGATCATATGTACCTCTTTACAAAATAGTTCACGCATCCACCCAAGATTTCAAAAAGGGAATAAATCTTAATATAATAATGAAATAGGGCCTAAATGTCTCTATTGATATGCCATAAAATTAATATGCACAATCAACAACATCATATATGTATATGAAACATATGACAATATCATTAACATTTCACTAATCCTAAGATAACCATGTTTCAATTAGAAACATGAAACTTCCACAAACCCTGAATACTGAAAAGCTTAGCTAAATTCATTCTAGTAACTTGTTTGCGAACAATTTAACACCTAAACCTTTGGTTGATAGATATGTAAGCATACAATCTAGGGTAACGTGTATATTGCTTGCATATCTTCTCCATAATAAATTGGTATTTAATATCAAAATAGTTTGTACGGGTAGTACTTTCATTATTATGAGAGAAGTTCACTGTGGCAACATTGTCATAGCATATGATTAAGGTCCTGGATATGCTCTCTAGAACTTTGAATCTGGATATTATAGTCCTTAACCAAGTAGCCTCGCAAGTGATTTCACAACATGCGACACATTATGCCTCTATAGTAGAGGTTATTGTAATTGATTGCTTGATAGTTTTTACAATACAACTCCTCCTATCATCATAAAGATATTTTCAAATATCAATTTCTTATCATTTGGATAATTCACAAAATTAGAATCAAAGTAGTTTGTAACAATCAGATCACTAGATTTGAGATAGGTCAGCACAAAGATTCTTTGTATTCTATAGGTATTCTATAACTTTGTTTACAACAACCTAATATTTCTGACCAAAATTACTCAAGTATCTTCCAAGTATACTAAACTAATAACAATATCAAGATGTGTACATACTTGAGGATACAACAGGCTACCAACAATAGAAATATAAGGACTTACTTTAATCTTTACATTATTATGAGAACAATGGGCTTTAGAAAGAATCTCATCCTTGTAGAAGGATGCAATACTTGGAGAACACATAAAACACATTAAACCTTTTGAACACCTTTTCAACATATAATCTCTAACATAAGCTAAGAAGGCCTTGAGATCTTTCACAATGGATCCATATACCCAACAACAAAAAGCCATCACTAAGATCCTTCGTTAGCAAATAGTATTTGCTTTATCTTAATAATAAGGCTTATAACATTTTTTTCAAGGAGAATATCATTAACGTAAGACTACAATAAAAAATGTGCTCATACGTAACTTAAAATAGCTACATAGATTTGTATAATTCTTCTTAAATCCAATAAAGGCAACAATCTTAATAATCATGAGATACCATTGTCTAGACTTTTAATTTAAATCATATATATGAATATTTTAAATTTACACACTAAGCATTCTTTATTTTTCTTTTGGAAATCATCTGGTTAATTTACACAAATAGTTTTTGGCTAATCATTATTCCAAAAAGCCATCATATATTTGGTGAAGCTCTAGGTCAAAATGAGCTACCAGCGTTATAATAACTTGAAACAAGTCTTCAATTAAAACAAATAAGAAAATATTCTATAATCAAAGCCTTCTTTCTAAATGTGACCTTTTACCACTAATATAACCTTATACCTCTTAATCATCCTTTGAATATTCTTTGGTCTTTCAAAGGGGTCCTGAAATCACCGAGGATGGGAACCCGCGAGTGCACTTGTGTATATGGGTCATGGAGAGATAAGGTGGGATAGGGATAATTATGAGGACGTTCATGAGCCTCAACAGACGTGTTGGGTAACTCATGACGATATTATGGTTTGGTTCCCTCTTGGCGTGGCCTTTATGGGATTTCAGTTGAGTATATTCATATACGACTATTGATATATTTTAAAGGTTTTGTGATATATGTCCTATGTATATATTTTCAAATATGATTTTTATATGGGGTTTTTGAGTGTTCATGGGATTGCTTACTCACTAAGTTTCCTAGAAACTCACTCCTATTGTTTCTATGTTTTTTAGATTTAGAAGTCTCCCTAGTTTCTCGTTTAGTGCACCACCTTCCGTGGAGATTGAAAGGTATACAATGGTGATGTGATATGGCAGTTAGATAGGATTGCATATGCATGTATTATATATGTTGTCTGGATGCCCAGTAGGATGTGACTGTATATTCTGGGCCATTGCACGTCTATATTTGTTATACAGGTTAAATGGGTATGTAGCCCTTTATATTGAGTATATGACCATGTACCTGGGTATCCAGAAAATAGAGGAAACTCTGCCGAATTTTTGATAGAGATAATAAATTTATATTGAATGAATAATGGAAATTATATGCATTGATGTTATGATTGTATTTGCATGGTAAGACTTGTAGGGGGTTTCCTGAAGGAAAGGGGTTCCTGATGGTGACCTTCTACGCTGATCACGTTCCATAGGTTGGGATGTGACAATATACCACATAGTCATTAGTAGTTCTTGGTCTATAAGCCATTTGGGATTTCCTCAAAGGTATTTCATTTAAAAGACTTGATTTTTTTCTACTACCAAATGAGCATTAAACTCTCAAACTTTCACCATTGCTTTCCCATATGTTGTACTAAATCAATTCAAGTTGTTTTAACCTATGACAATTTTAGCAAAATAACAACTTGTACCTCTCTAAGAGATATATTACATAGTCTTTCACTTTCATTATTTTGACCAAAAAATAAAACAAGATCCTTCAATAACCTTAGTGGTGTGGATCAAATAATAAAATCTACTAATTTTGTAGTTGTTATAACATCTAACAAAGTGACCATGAATAGTTTTTGGATCAAGTTACTTAATAAATAGATCATATGACTTCACTCTAGTCTTGCAACCCCAAACATGGAAATACCTAAGACTAGGCTTTTCTCATACATCAAATCATATGGGATTTTAAATATAGACTTACTAGGGATTTAATTCATAATATACACCAAAGTTTTTAAAGTATCATCTTATACAAAGTCTAGTAAAATTAAATGCACCAACATGCATTTTATCATGTCTATGATCATGTGATTCTACCTTCTTATGATCTACTTCTGTTTGGACGTTCCAAGTATAAGGTTGCTAGCCTTAAAAATCACAATCTTGGATATATCACATAAAAGAATCAGAATTTTCATTAGTTTATTGTATATCCATAGCACTCACTAACTTTATCAGAGATGACACACTTTATTTTCTTATTATTTTGAGTTCAATCTTAACTTCAAATGCCTCAAAAAAATTTAAGGATTTTGACTTTTCAAAGGATATTTCCATCTAACTAAAAAAAAAAATTGATTAATCACCAAAAGAAGGTGAAATATCAATATCTACCCATAGCACTTGGAGTTATCAGTTTGCCTACATTATTGTGAATTAACTCCAATATATCCAACATTTTGGTCCACTTACTCTAGCAGGGGATATTTCTTTTGATGCAATCAATACACACATAAAAAAGGATAAATTTATGTCATAAAAAATCTCTTCTTTCATAAATCATTCCATCTTTCTATGCATATATCACCTAAATACCTATTCAATAGCATTGAAGATTCCACATTAATTATATTCCTTTTGTATCCAACCATAGTATTCAACTGATTAACCCTTTAATTTTTAAACAACAACTACTCCTATGTATTCATCTTGCACTTTTCCACCATTTCCAATCTGACTATCAACTCTTAAAGCTTGGCTTCCTCTTGTTTCTTAATGCTTATAATAAATTTGTAATGCAAATGATTGTACCTTTGTCTAACCACTAAGTGTTCAATGGAACGTCTCACTAAAGTGAGTGGAACATCTTGATTTATTGTGATACACATTCAAATAAGCTTTCTTGCTTTTCAAAATTAAATTCCTTTGGGTGTGATTTATTTCTACACTTAGCACTTGATCTATGTAAAACAAAGTGAGTACAGAGATCCTTCAATTCTTTATGTCATCTTTCACTTGACTAATTATAAAAGTTATTTTACTGAAAGTCTACTCGCCCTCTTAGGTGTGATATAATGTCTTAAAAATATCAATTTGAACCAGAAGAGGCTCTAAAACATGCTAAATTAAATTAATATTTTCTAAGTCCACTTTCATGCCTATGAGCGATTATAATAGTATACATGTTCTATGATATGCTCACTAATTTTAATAACACCATCTTAAACAGTTTTATCCAACAATGAAAGGTAATATCCTTTTTGGCCTTATCGGACATTACAAACTTATCAACTCCAGAATCCATAATCCTTTTGGCATTTGAAGAGTCGACAATGCCTTTCATGGTGGTTTTATCCTCAGTATACATCATAACTATCAAGTACATTTTATTAGAGCATGTCCACTTTCAACGAAGAGCCTTTGTGAAGCAGTAGAGTCATTTTCTATCTTTGACACTCCCTTTCTCGATGCCAAATATGAAATTTGATAATTATCAGATATGATATCAACAATTCAGTTTAAATATTTTTTACTCAACCTAATCCTTATAATTAGTTTCATTTTTCATTTTCATGGTAATTAATTGTTTAAATAACAAAAAATTGAGGAAATAATAATTTATGATATTCATGATATATTTTCAAAATTACATGTTCAACGTAGTCATATTATAATATTTTCTCAATAACTATGAATTCAAAATAGCATAACATTATGAAACCTAACATTGATAAAGCATTTAAGGCTTCATAATATAATACAAGAATTGAATGTTACATTCTTAAAACTTAACATTGATATGATAGTTAAAATTTTAAGAATATAATAGTCAATCCTAGCACTCAGATTATTATTAATAAACTATGTTGATAATGTTATACCAATAGGGCATATACATTACTAATATATCACTCTTCTAGATTTAATTCAAATTTAATTTCAGTAAAATTTTATGCAACTGGCCCTATGGGTATACAATTACATAAAATTTCACGTCATAATATGAGTAAAATTGATTCTTATATAATTTTATGAATTACATATAACAATCTAGAAAATATTCAAATATGCAAAAAATATCAAATCAAATCACAAAAATTACATACAGTAGTATAATATGTAAAAATCATACAATAAATTTTTAATGTCCAAAAAATATGAAATTAATATTGAAATAAATAGGATAATAATTGTATAAAATATTTTTATTTCTAAAAAATTGTGAAAAAATTATAGATAATAGTCCAACATATGGTAAATACAAAATAAAATTTTTAGGCCCAAATAAATAATTACTCAAATAAATTAGATAAAAATAAATAAAATATTTTTATTTGTAAAAAAATCTAAAAAATTATAACAAATAAAACTTTAAGAGTGAAGCTTGGTAGTATAATTTTTATCATCATCCACCACCTCTATATTGGTGTGTAGCCCCTGTGCACCATTAGTGAGAATGACAAACTATGTAATTAGACCTCACTTGATTTGCAAACTCCTTCATTTCTATCTTATTTTAAATAATTTTTGTTTGAGTTTCTTTCCCAAATCATTCTCAATCAAGAAACCACCTATCAATTTTAGAAAATTGGCACTTGTTTGTGTAATTAGAAAAATTAAAATAACTCAAGTTTTCGAAAAAATTTGGTTCATGAATTTGAAAAATTGATGCTATAATAGTTTGGGTTTTATGAAATTGATTGAGGACTTTTATGTATATCATAATTCGATCAATTAAACTTTAATCAATTTGAATAAATACACTATAATTGAACCGAATTCTAGAAAAGAAACTTTCTATTCGAATGAGTATATAAAATTTTAAAAATTCATCTTTTCAATAGTATCTATTCAAAATAATTTGTACCTTTTACACATTACAGAATCTTGATATGTACTTACAAATTAACTTGAAATTTTTTATTTAAACCTTTCAAATTTATAAATTTATTTTTCCCAAAAAAAATTTCAAATTACCTTAATTCATGATTTCACTTTAAGAACGTTTACAAAAAAAAAAGCAATTGATTCAGAAATACATTAAGCTAAAATATATAAATAGATCTCATATTCTCAAATCCATAATAATTTTACATCACAAGTTATGGATTACATAAAATCTAAAAATAAAATTTGAACAAAATTAATTCTTATAACATAAAAGAAAATATTTGACTCTGATACTAATTGTGAGAAATATTGGATAAATTTAAAATAGCCAATTAATATGATCTTTTGAATCATATTACAAAGCATCAAATTTATACATATAATTTTTTTTAATAATAATAAAATCCTACTAGGCCAATTGATTCATTATTATTGGTTTAGTTACAATGTTCACACCACTAAAGTCCACTAATGGTTTAGATATCATTACACATCTAATAATTTGATCAAATAATTAATTGACTCCAAATAATTAGTTGTCATGATATTTATTTAATTTAATAATATATAATTAATTAAACTATGGTATTCAACGTGAGATATTTTAACAATCTATGGATAAAGATGCTGTGATTTCCAACTTGGGAATTGCTATGGTGCAGTTTATCAATTTATGAAAGATTCCTATAATACCTAAAAAAAAAATGTTACTGAGGGACCGAAGTGAAGATCTTTAATTTTTTTAGGGCCATAATGTAATTTCTTATTTTTTCAAAAGGGCCTATTCAAAGTCAGTAGAAAGTCGATGGGGATTAAAACATAAATTATCCCATTTCTTTTTCAGTATAAAATCTCCCTAGCTGAAATTTTTCCCTAGTGATCAGCTTTTTCTCGAAGCTTCTCCTGACACCTCCCTTTCGTTGTCTCTCTCTCCAGCCAACCTCCTTTCTCAGGCAAGCTTCTTCTTTGTTTGGTGCTATCACCATCTAGTAGAGCATCTGGTAGGTCCACATCGTCCTTTTTCTTCTAGTGCCTTGCGTGAATGGTCTAAAGCTGAAGCTTCTCAATTCGATTGCTTGACGTGTTTTCCAGTGAGCAATTCCTCTCCAGTCTGGCACCTCTCTTCCTCCCCTTCCTCCAACATATTGTTTAGCTAGTAGCTTCCTTTGGCTCATCGACGATGATCTAGCCGGTGGTGAGCTCCCCACCTGCACTTTGAAGGGTGGTGAGTAATCATAGAATAAAAGATTTATTTTATAGTAACTTTATAGCAAGTTTTCAAGATAGGTTAGTTAAAACCCTCACTATGCAAAGTTAGAGAAAGATGGAAATTTTCTTATGGATTTGCTCCAGATAAATTCTTATCAATGAACCAAGCGCACAAACATGAGATTTTTAGAGCTTCAACTGAAAAATTCAAGTTCGGTAACCTAGCTTCTAAGGTTGTCTAAGGTGAGTGGACAATCCTTCTCACTTAATCTCATATGTAAACATAAAATAATTTTATTATATGAAATGTTATAAATCCTTTTAAATAATGGGATTTTCCTATATGTTGAAGTAGTTTCAAAAGTATATTTATATGTTGTATGCATACATGAATGGTTTGCCATGCTAAAATCATGCATTTCTATCTTGCTTTATATTATTGAAATTGATGATACTACTTTTCTATATGATGAATGGATATAAAAATGCATTAGTAGGTTTATACAAGCTTTGTTAAATGTTGCTTACCCAAATAAGGGTTTTCGTGCTACATGATATTTTTAGACTATTGATTTAAGATGCTAGGCCCATTGAGAAATTTATTGGTAACCCTCATGTGCACTTTTGAGTATGTAAATAGTCGGTGGGGAGCAATAAGGGAGAAAATGTAGGGATATATATGCTCATGAGCATCCAACAGACATGTTAAATGACTTATGACTTGAATTATGTCATAATGATTACCATTTTAAATTTATTCTTTGAAAATGCAGTTGAATGTAATTTCCATGGTAGCACATTTTAATACTTATTATTATGTTGTTGAATATCATGTTTTCAATTACTTGATTTTCTTGTTGAATTATAGTTTTCAAATATATATTGAGATTATGATTGTAGAACAAGTAAGCATATCTTCACGGCTATATATATATACTTTCTAGCATGATTTTTAAATGATTTTTTTGGGTGATCATGGAATTATTTACTCACTGAGTTTCTATGAAACTCACTCCTTCATTTCAATGCTTTTCAGAGTCAAAGGATATTCCTATTATTCCCCCATGCCACCCTAACTCAGGATCTGCTCATTGACTAAGTGTATCACACCTAACAGAGATTTAAAGTATAATTGTAGTGTAAAGTCTGACAGTTGGTAGGATTGCATATGCATGTATTGTGGTTGTTAAGTGCCCAGTAGGATGTAGATTATGTAATTTGGGCCATTGTATTTATTTGTATCATTATATAGGTTGTGGTGGGCATGTAACCCTTATCTGATGTATAGGCCCTAAGGCCAGGTGTCTAGAAAATAGAGGAAACTCTGTTAGATTTTTATTGGAATTTAATATATAAATATTTCATCATGGATTGATGAAATAGTGAGTCATTGGTATGTAATTGCATTGTAAGGCTTGTAGGGGGTTTTTTGATAAAGGGGGTTTCCTGATGGTGACCTTCTATGTTGGTCACGTTCCCTGGATTGAGGCATGACAAAGTTGATATCAGAGCATGGTCTAGGGTTTAGGTGCATGATAGAGGTTTCCAACTGCCAAATTAGGACAGGCATACCGAGTTCGTGTTATTGCACTCAGGAGCATGACACATGAATAAGGATATATTGATACCCATACTATGAACATGTTGAAAATCTCTACATTGCCTAATTCTTTCAATCATATATGTATTAGTGTGTTGAACCTTGCCTAAATGAATATTCCTATTTGACAATAGGAAAATGCCACCTAGGACTCGATCTTCGACTCACTTTGGATATTGAGTGGAAGAAGCATCCGAAAGAGCTTCACGAACCATCTTTTTCTTCTTAACCTATTCTCTGACCTTAAGGTAAACCTAGGAGTTGAGGCCATGCTAGAGGTTGAGGTAGGGTTCCACAAGCAGAAGTGCAGCTAGAAATTTCCTAACCTGACTCAGAGGTCCCTTCCATATCGGGAGCTTCAACAGGTCTTTCTTTTTCAAATGCCCTAGCATGGGCTACAGATTTACAAAGGACTATAAGTGACCTTGTGGATGAATTGGCTCAACAAAGATTATAAAGACAGTAAGAAAGGGAAGAGGTAAGAGTAGCTCTGGGTAGTTTAAGAAATAAATTTAGATCTTAGGGTCCGAGTAGAGATTTTAGAAGGTAGACATTTACAGCCTTTGGCGTATCTTCCTCTTGGAGACTTGAGATACCCATATCCTTATGATATGTGGGCACGAGTACTCAGAGTAGAAGGCCCAGAGGTACTATTACTTTTAGTCACCGTCATCCCAGGGTGATTAGATTTGGACCACCAAAATCATGCCAATATTGTGGGAGATTTCACTTTAGGATTTGTATACAAGGAGTTAGAGCCTATTATGGTTGTGGTTAGGTAGGCCATTTGGTGAGAGACTGCCCCTACTCTCTTACTCCACCTAGTGGCACTAGAGCCACTGGTGCATTTGGAAGTACTCCACCTTGAGCTACGCCATCCATAAGGCCTCTGATGTCAGGTTCTACCGCTTTAGGGGAAAAGTGAAGCAGAGCTAATTTGATAGTAGATTCTTATTAAGAATTGATTTAATATCAAATGTAAATGCTCCTAGTATTGGTCCTACCAATCTTTTAGATGTTATGGACAAGAATGGTGAGAAATTGTAGGACAAATCTGTTAGAGCGTTTAAAGCTGAGGTTCGAGATTCTAAGTTCACTAAAACCCTAAGGAAAACCAATAACTTAAGTTTTAAGAAGGAAAATCTAGTGGTGTCATCTAATCATGTAGATGGACCTACTTTGAAAAATGATGAACCTAAAAAAGTGTTGTTGTTGGAGTCAAAAGCCTTGGAGGACAATGGGTTGACAAATATTGTAGAAGTTGTGAAATGTGACTTGTTGGATATGTTGAAGGATCTCCATATATTGGAGTCTTCTCTGGAGGGTAAAATGGCTTTATCTGGTGATTCAAAACTCTCGTCACATGATGTTAATATAGTTGGCCCCAATGATTGTTTAGGGAATGCTGTAATTAGAAGGTATCCTCCTTGGAGAAAAGTTTCAACAATCAGAGGGGCGTAGTGGAAGCGTGGTGGGCCCATAACCTATAGGTCCCAAGAATCTCTTTTAGGGAGAATAGGAGTACGGATCAACATAACTTGTCTATAGATGATAATCTGTAAGAAAAAAAAAGGTGGCAAATGTTGATGTAAAAGAGTAGAAAATAATGTTTAGGATAGACATGCTTGCGGGGGCAATATAGTGGAAATCTATCTTGCCCAGATTGTACGGCCTTACTCTACTCCGTTTGACTGTTTCCTTATTTTTGGCAAGATCGACTTCTCCAGGTAGTCTTCTTTTTCGGCTAGTTCTCTTGGTTTAGCTAGATGAAGTTGCTCACTAATTAGCTTATCTAAGTTGAGGAGCATAAGTGCCCAACTATTCAGTCATTTGGTCCTGTTGCAGGACACTCACTCAAGCACTTGGTGTTACCCAACATCTCAACCTTCCATTGTCGAGGTGGGCTTCTCTCCCTTAGCAGTTATACAGGAGCTACACCCAGCTGCTTCAACTAGTCTTGCTAGCTACAGTACTCCCTAAACCATGATTCATGGCTACCCTATTTTGGTCACCTATTCAACGGCTTCCCATGGGATTGTAAATAAGTGCCGAAGAGTTTTGCTAGCCTTTCGCACTCATAAGCAGTGTTACTGTCCGAGATCAATTGTAAACCATTATCTTGTTGTGGCTTCTAGATGATCAGATCATCAAATTTCCCTAGCCTCAGTCAACCTCACAAACATAGCTATCCTATTTGAGCTGGATTGCTGTTGCATAATCTTGCACATGCTAGGGTTGCCACATTATTCTTCACAAGCTAAAGAATTATTGTAGAGGAAGAAAAGCGAGATAAATGTAGACTCTCCCTAAAAATGAAAATGTTGTTGGGAAATAAAGGAGAAAAATGTATTAAACTTCCTGATGAACATAATCACCATTAGGTTGAAATAAATTTAAAAGCACTAGTTACAATACATAACCACGTTGAATAGTGTGAGAGATGTCAGGAAGGGAGATAATAGTCTACCAAGGAGTCCAAAGTCCTTGGACAAAGTCTTTAGAAGTATATGGTTGCTAGATTGAGTTGAAAAGAAATTTCAGTGCAATGGATATTGCATTATACAGGGTAGTTATGCTCAGCTTGATGTTTGAATTAGAATGTCCTTGGGGGTTTGGTAAATGTTCCTCTTATTGGTCTTGGTAGTTTTAACAATTATGATAATGAGTTGACTCAAAATAAAGTGAGAGAGATATGCCGCCTATTTCAAGCTGTTGTAGGAGGTTTTGGCATGAAGAAGAAGCAAAGTTAAAAGATGGAGTGAATAGCTATAAAAAGGGGTTGATTTACAAGTAGCAAAAATTCTTAAGAAGAAAGGAAAATATGTTAAAATAAATAGGTAGATCTTGAAACCTGTCCTTAGAGTTGAAGTTGGTGATGACTTCCAGTATAGGGTGAAGCTTATCATAATTGGTTTTCATCGTTAGATCCAAGATGGTATGAATTACATAAAGCATAATGGAAAGATCCTAACTAGTATTGTTTCATCAGGGGGCTATCCTAATGATTTGGTGGGCAATTCAGATGTCATGATTTACACTGGGCAAGGAGGAAATGTTATGAACACTGATAAGGAACCCGAAGATTAGAAGCTTAATCGAGGCAATCGTGCTTTGAAGAACAACAGTAAGGAAAAGAATCTTATTGGGTGATACATGGCTTTGAGGGAAACCAAGGGATGGATGGAAAGGGTAGGACATAGGTTTATGATGGGCTATATGCAGTTGAAAAATATTGATAGGATTTTGGGCCTTATGGTAAGCTAGTTTTTAGGTTTTAGCAGCACAGAATCCTAGGTCAACCAGAGCTTGGTTAGAAAGAAGTGAAGAAATCAAATAAAGTTAAAACAAGATAGGGTCTATGTGTTGAGGATGTTACTGGGGGCCAAAAGTGAATTCCAATATATGCTGGGAATACCATAGATGATGAAAAACCCCTACCATTTACATACTCTACTACCATGATATACCTTGATTATTGTAATCCTATTCCTCTAGAGGGATGCAATTGCACTGAGAGATGCTTTGACTTAGGAAAATGTTCTTGTGCTGTAAAAAATGGGGGAGAGATCCCATTCATTTATAATGGGGCCATTGTAGAAGCAAAGCCTCTAGTCCATGAGTGTAGCCCTTATTGCAAGTGCCCTCTAACTTGCCATAAACAAGTTAGCCAACATGGCATTAGACTTCAATGTGAAATTTTTAAAACCAAGATGTTGATATGTGTTTTCCATAAGTGCATGGTGTAGATGTAGTAAACACTGGCAAGTACGAGTCGAATCTCATAGGGATCTTGCTATCAACTACTAGAGTTTGCAATTTAAGTTGTCTAAATCAAATAAAGGTATTGAAGATATTAAAGAAGACTGATAAAAGAATGGCACTTAATTAATAAACAAAGTTCGATTGTAAAAGCCTAGGATTGGGGTTCACCACACTTACAGCCTTCAACGAATAGTATAAATTTATCCAATTGTCATCTCTTAGATAATTGAGGATTGTTTAGCATAGGTTAATTATTAGTCTCTTTCAAGGTCTAATAATAGTACTTAAATTAACCTAATTGAACCTACTTTTGTGGTTTAAATTAATTTAAGTTCTTTGAGATCAATGCTAACCAATTCAATCCTAAAGAAACTTAATTTACTTTCATGATTAAAATTCCCTTATTCAACTGTTAGGTTTGCGATGATAATCTTCTCCTTTTGGTACTTCAACTATCTATCTAAAATCAGACAAAATACTGACCAAATATTTTATCAGAAACTTAGCAGGCATAATAGTTGAATCAATCAATACCAAGTAATTATAATAGGAAATCAATCAATAGCAGCATGAGATCATAATTAGGTTATTCCCAATCCTAGAATAAAAATCTACTCACACATAAGGGAAATAAAAATCAAATTCATTATCATTGAGAACTTCATAATATTCAATACAATGCAGAAAAATAAAGATAAAGATTGAAAGAGAAAACCAAGGCTCCAAGTGATGAAAATAAAATAGAGTTTTTGCAAGAACTTCAATCCACAAGATTATTTCTTAATCTACTCAGAAAAACTTATAAAAATAGAAAACCTAGCTAAGCTGTATGAAAACTATCTAAAAACTTCTTCTGGTTACGCAATAATGGCTTATATAGCAGGATAACAGTGTCTGAAACATGACCATATCCAGTGACATGGCCAGTCCATGTTTCGTGCTGGAGAATTGCTGAGGAATGCACCAAACACGGCCATATCCTAGGATACGACCAGATACAACCGTGTTTGGTGCTGCCTTCCTTGATTTTCCTTGCTTCAGTCACAGTTGAGTTGTGTTTTTCACAGGACCCTTTTTTTAGCTTCTCTTTAATCCAAATATGCTTCGAACTTCTATTTTCACCTTCCTTTCCAAGCCTTCTTACTGACCTACAAAGAGAAGTACAGACCAAAGCAATACAAAAGAACAAAAATACTAAACTAAAACAAAACGAGCATAGAAATCACAAGTTAACAACGAATCAAGAGATTAAAAATCAACATAATAATATGCATTTTGCTCATTTATCAACTCCCTCATGCTTGAACCTTTGCTTGTCCTCAAGCAAATCATAATGCATGAATGCACACTGGGAAGGGGGAGAATTTACTCTCTTAATTCAAACAAGCAGATGTGGTATAACTAATTTTTCACCCAATCAGCAAGACATCAATAGACACATGAGTAAGCATTCAAGGGTTAGTCTTCACTTGCCTAATATCGAACCTTGATCTCTATATTATACACCTCACCCTATTGTTACTATAACTTTTATGCACTAAAATGACCCTCAAGGCACTCAAGTAAGATCCTTATTCTTCAGATCTCCCTAGATTGCATTACCCTTGTTTATTCACTTTTTTTTCTTTTTTTTTGAATATTTTTTTAGTGAGTGCATTTTATGCTCCATCTCACTAAGGTACAGGCATCTAAGTACTCATACCAAAGGCCTTTTTAGAACTTGAAAATTAGGTACTCAGAATGAAGACCTTTTTAGGTTTTTTTTCATTTTTTTTATTTTTGATTTTTTTATGTTGAACACCCTCATTCTTCACCTCTCCCTAACTTCTCACTTTCATAATGCCGAGATTCATAAAGTGCATGTAAATTATAATGCAACAGATAAAGTGTTTTTAAAGAAGCATAAGATTCAATTCTAGGAAAGAAAGACTAAATAAAAAATACTTATTCAAGATCTATCTCAAATCAAGCTTTCATGGGTTTAAAACTAATTATTACCATATCCGCTCATTAGATGGGTTATTAACTTTGTGATTATAAAAAATGAAACACAACTCAAAATGAAAAGAAAAAGATTACAAAGCAAAACTATAATGATTTACACAAAATAGACCAAAAGCTAGGAAGCAACTATCCCCATGCTTAAATTCTACATTGTCTCAAATGTGGCTAACAAATATAAGATCGTAGAGGACAGGAGATAAGCTTATCGACTTACTAGTCTTCAAATGGTGGTGGTGGTGAGAAGTTATGCTCTAGGTGCCAGTTGTGCATGCTTTGTATCATTTGATGCATATTTCCCAGCATTGATTCCATGGACCGCATTGTTGCTTGCATATGTTGCAATGTTACTTGCATGGAATGTAAGGTGGTCCTTTGATTATGTTGTTCCTCCTCAATCTTACTAAGCTGCAAGTTTAGCAGCTCTTGATCACTTGGCTAGGCGTGAGAGGAACTCTTAAAGTGAGCTTGTTAGGCTGGGGCTGTGGGGGGAATTTTGCCTCCTCTTCATCATCTTCATCTCTTCATCGTCTTTATCTTCAAAGGCCCCTTGAAGTGAATATCACCAATTAGCTTGATCGATAATAGTGGTGTGCTCGGGATTAGGGAGGCAAAAAAGGTCTCTACCTTAAAAATGCAGCCAATACTCAGATTTTCTATTGACAATCAATTTCATATGTAAACAAGATTCCATGTCGATTTTTGAGTTTCCGGGTAAAGGCTATAAATTTGAAATTTGTTGTTCCAACCACAGGCCACGAGCAATCGCTATTACCAATCCCCCTATTACTACTTTTCCATGCAATGCATTACCCACTTTTTATATTTGTTGTGCCATGAATGTCACGGTATCAACCTGATTATTATTTATCATAGCCCATAAGAAATATAGCTCTCATTCGCTTGCAACCCCATCACTTTTAGCTCGATCAAAAATAGTGTGTGCCATGACACACTGAATATATCTAATTGTAAATTGACGAGACTTTTGATTTTGATGCATTATACTTCCCCCTAATAGTAATTGAGTTCCAAAATAGATTTGCTCAAAAACTTGAGCGAATAGTCCTGGCACCCCCAGGAGGCAGTCTAAACAAATTATTGAATTGAGTTAATGATAAACTATAATATTGATCAAATAATCTAAAAGTTATTTAGCCTTGTTCGATCTCATGGCCTCTGAACAAGACTACATTGAAAGAACTAAAAAATTCCAAGGTCACTCGCGCATAAGTAAGGTAATGCATTGTAATGAAAGTCGACCACCCAATTCGATCAAACAAATAGTGCATGTCATTGAATAATCCCAACTGTTCTAGACAGACCTCATTAACATATTGGGTACTCAGCATTCCCTTTTTTACTAATTGATCATATCGTCTACATTGATCATTATCAATGAAGATGATTCCAAATTCATTGATTTGATAAGGTTGTTGGTTAATAGGATTACCTCATCCTCTACAAGCTTGGTCAGATTGGGAGGAGGAAGCTTAACCAATTCTGGATCTTTTTGGAGCCATTGGAAATGCAGAAAAAAAATTCCAGTGCAACAAACTATCTTTGTTAGCACAAAAATTGAAATAGCACCCAAAATATTCTTTCTTGTTCATGGACAACAGAAATATATATACAGCAGTAATAGAAATTTAGAAAAAAATTTAACTTAGGCAGAACAAGATAGCAAAAATAAATGGAATTATGTAGTAAAACAGTAAAAACCAAGGACTATCAGCAAAATAGTAGAATAGCATAATAGCAAAGTGTAGAAATAGCAAAAGTAGCAAAATGCAAAAAAATAGTAGAATAGTAAATAGCAAAAAAGCAAAAATAGCAGAAAATTAAAATAGCAAATCAGTAGAGTGGCAAAAAATATAGCAGAAAACCAGCAAATGATACCTCTCTTCAGTGCATGCAAGAGCTCCTCTTTTTGGCTGGAATTTGAAGATTAGAGAAGAAGGAATATAGGAGGTAAGATGGGAGTTTAGATTCGGATTAAGGTGGGATCTTGGCTGGAGGTGGAGAAGATTTGACCGAAAGTGCAAAGGTTTTAGCTAGAGGTGGAGAGAAATTGACCGGAAGTGCAGAGGTGTTGGCTGTTGGTGGAGGGCCATGGCTGAGGGAGCAAGAGGAATTGGGGAAGAAAGTGTAGGGGATGGCCATGTTTGAGGTTTAGGGCAAGCCATGTTCAAGTTTAAAGCCCGAAACACGGGCTTATTTGAGAACACGACCTAGTCATGTTCGGTGCTAGACACTGGAAAAATTTATGCTTTCTTTCTCTTTTTTTTATTTTCTTTCTTTTTTTTGAATTTTTTTAATTTTTTTGCTGTATAATGCATGGAACATGGGTGTGTTCCAAGACACCGGTAAGCCGTGCTTGGGGCTACCAATTTTTCATTCCAGATGTTGCTTGGAACACGACTATGTTTTGGGATATGGCTAGGCCGTGTTATGGGCTGGAATTTTCTGTTTCATGGTGTGCTTGAAACACGGCTATGTTTTGGGACACACCTTAGCCATGTTTGAGGTTGCCATTCTTGTTCTTGCTCAAAATTCTTGAGCTGATTTCTGTATCAAATATTCCCTTAAATGAATCTTGGCACATAGAGGTGGACCTGCAATTCAATCCTCTAATAAATTTCCAAATTCACAATACTAACAGCTAAAAATGTAAAGCAAAGATGAACTAAAAACTGAAAAGAAAGGGAAAAACAAATAAGCAAACATAAATACTACTAAATTAAACATGGGTTGCCTCCAAGAAGTGCTCGTTTTAAGTCATGAGCTCGACTCCTTTGACAATATTATTTGTTTGAAGAGAGCTCAGAGAGAGTGTAAGTGGCTCTCTCTTTAGTTGGTTTTCCTACCAAGTAATGCTTGAGATGCTGGCCATTAACCTTGAAAAGTCTGGTTGCTTTGCTCCAGATTTCAACAGCTCTATATGGAAGGACTTGATGGATTTGAAAAAGGCTGGACCAACGAGAACGGAGTTTGCTTAGGAAGAGTCTTAATCAAGAATTGAAAAGTGGAACCCACTCTCCTTCTTGGAAGTCTCACATCAAAATATGCTTATCATGCCAGCTGTTTGTTCTTTCCTTGTATAACTTTGTATTTTCATAAGCATCAAGTCTCAATTCATCAAGTTCATTCAGTTGGAGTAGTCTCTTTTCTCCAGTAGTCTTTAGATCAAAGATGAGAGCCTTGATTGCCCAATATGCCTTATGTTCCAGCTCAACCGGTAGATGACAAGGCTTCCCATATATCAACTGGAATGGGGTGGAGCCTATGGGAGTTTTATAAGCAGTTTGGTAGGCCCAAAATGTATCATCAAGTTTCAAAGACCAATCTTTCCTTGCTCTAGAGACCGTCTTCTCGAGAATGCTCTTGATCTTTTGGTTGGACACTTCAACTTGGCCATTTGTCTGAGGATGGTATGCCAGTGCCATCTTGTGAGTTACTCCATATTTCTTCAAAAGGGATTCAAATTGACGCTCAGTAAAGTGTGAACCACCATAATTGATGATAGCCCTAGGGATTCCAAACCTTAGAAAGATTACCCTCTTAAAGAACTTGGTTACTACTCTGGCATCATTGGTAGGGGATGCTATGGCTTCCATCCATTTTGACACATAATCCACTGCCACTAGGATATACTTGTTGCCATAAGATGGTGGAAAAGGTCCCATGAAGTCCACTCCCCAAACATCAAATATTTCCACCTCTAGAATGTTGTTCAAAGGCATTTCATT
>JANHAO010002885.1:0-27468 GCA_026873985.1 Saraca asoca | reverse complement strand
TGTTATTATGGATATTGTTACAATTAAAATTTTTAATATTATTTATTATATACATTTCTTTATATTGCATACTATTTATTGTTTGCAATTATTTTTTTTATTTCATGTGCTGTTTTATTAAATTGGGTAGTATATAAAATTAAAAAAAATTATTAAAATTTTTTTAATTTTCAATGGTTCCAACGGATATTCATGAATTGAAAAAAAAATTAAATTATGAAAATAAAATAAAACAAAATAAAATTCCAATGGAATATTCCAATGGATTAATCCGTTAGAATCTAATTTCCAACGGATTATATCGGTCATGAATTCCGTTAGAATCTTTATTCCAACGGAATTATCTTGTTGGAATTAGATGTCTGCGACAAATTCCTAATTGGTATTCCAACGATATTTGTCCGTTGGATTTTCCGTTGGAGATGAAAAATCTATTGGAATTGGAAATTTCAACAAGGGCTTTTCCAATAGATGTAATCCCTTGGAATTTCCGTTTCCAATGGATTTTATCTAAAATTCCAACCAATTTGTTCCGTTGGAATTTTGCAAAATTCTTGTAGTGTCAATCAATAATTTATTTTATTGCTATACATAGAGGTTGAAGAAGGAGAATGGGCCCCAAATGTGACAACTAAATTGGATTTTGAGTGATTGCTTATTAAAGAGTGGGAGGGTGTTAATTGTAATTGATTATATATTTATTATTGAGCTTTTCAATGAATTGTTCTATTTTAAATATATTTGTAGTTTTAGAAGTAATTAGGTTTTCTCTTTGCCTTTTTATTTCTCCTTTTACTTTTATATTAATGTGTAGCTAAATTTTTATTTCAATCTAAAGGAATTTTTGCACTAATTCTTTTGTTAATTATAAGGCTTGCTCTTAATTTCAATTTATTCCTAATTTGATTCTCTGATTTTGCTAATTATAATTGCTATCGATAATTGATTAAGGTGACCAATCAATTAATTATTCATTGTGATTTATTCCTAGCTAAATTTCCAAAGGCAATTTCATTGTTTGTGGCTATTTGGTTGTGGGATAGCAACATGGTGTTGATTTGCTGCTATGATAGATTAATTCTCCTAGAGAATTGAGAATAATTAGTTAGGTTGCTGCTAAGGTAATTCAATTAATTAGACTTGATATTTTCAGAACTTAACGGTATTGGTAAATTGGTTGGGGTGTTGGATTTTGACTGATTTAGCAATAAGAGCCAATTGGGTATTTGGCCTAGCTGGAAAATTTTGGAAGAAATGAACAAGGATTAATTAAATGATGGACTTAATTATTATCTTGGCTAAGCGGTCAAAATGAGAATGAAATATTAGTGTTGAGAATTAGTCACTGAATTCATTGCAAACGTCTCCTAGATTAAGCTTTTCTCCATTTGATTTTCCTTCATTTTTGCTTCAATTTTGTTATGCATTTAATCTATTTGATTTCATTCCTAGCCTAATTGGATAACTAAACCCCCCTCCCATTTTATGTTGCAAGCATATAGAAATCAATCTCTAGTCTTTATGGAATCGACCTGGACTCACCCTAACTTTTAGCTTAGGTAGTTCAGCATTACTATTTTTGCCAGTATCAACAATTGTCATTTGGCTTGCATATTGGTCTAGCTAATTTACTGTTCAGCCAAGCATCATCTCTAGCAAACTAGATGGTTAGAACCCTTGTTTAGTTATCTAGTTGGTCAATTCTTTTTCGATGTTATTTTCATTCAAAAGTGCAAATCCAATCTCATTAAAATAAAAAAAAATTCAGAAAAAAATTTGTAGTGTAGAAAACTTCTGCACCTTGAACAAAAACTTTGATCTTATGGCATTAAGTTACAACATGCATATAATCTCTATCATTACTATAACATTCAAATATTTAATCATGAATTAATAAAGAACGACATGAGCTCTGATACCACTATTAGGAAAAACAAATCTAAGCATAACAAATATATCGATCAATAGCATCATGTATGCACAACATAAATAAAAAAAATTTCTAAACCTAGATCATGTTGTTTGCATATTAATTCAAAAAGCAAGGTAAATTTAAAACATCAATTTAAATTATACCTTCATGAGAGTTACTCTTGGAATCCTTTGTTCTTCAAGGTTAAATTTGATCTCCAAGCAATTTCACAAACAAGTCCCACAATCAACTCCTTTGAATTGTGCCCGGACAACTCCTTCTAATTTGATCTCTAACAACAATAGTGATCCACATGAATCAAGTTCATTCAAAGCTTCTACGAAGTTCACTTAACTTGTAGAATGGGAAATTAAACCTCTTAGCTTAATAGGTGTTGACTCTCCAAGGAAACAATATTCAGTAAGGTAGGGTTGAGTGTTTGATTGCAAGAAAGAGATAGGTGAGATCACAAAGAGAGAGTTGGCGTCCTAGGGCTAAAACTCTTGTGTGTATTTTTGGTTTGGCCTTTCTCCTCTTTAAATAGAGGAGTGTGCAGCACAAGTAAGAGTCAAGGCACTAAATGAGTGATGCACAAGCTAGGATTACCCTTGCTTGTGCCTTCCACTCAAGGTGTAGCCCTTTAGGCCTAAGGGGTCTATACTCCTTAGCTTAAGGCTCCCTCTTTTGTATCCAACAAGCCAAACACTTTCTTATGAGTCTATAATCCCAAACTCTCCTTTTGTATTTGACCTTTACTTATTTTAATTAATTAACTTAGAACAATTTATAAGTGAGGATCCATTCCTCTATTTTAGATCACCTTCAATGTAGATATGAATATTCTCTAACATTTAAATATCAATTATGGAAATTTACTATTATTTAATAATTCTAGTCTACATTATAATTACTAAATCTTGGATTAATTGCCACTTTTAATTACATTAGAACACTTAATTAATCATTTCAAACTTCCAAAATATTTATCAGATTTAACTTTCAAATTCATAATATTTTGCATTCTAATGTTCCTTTGACTTTGGATCAATGATTTTATTGAGTGTGACCCATTAGGCTTCCATGCATATTGGCAATGAATCTATTTACAAGATTCTTCAAGCTCAATTGAATTAAAACTTCTTTTAATTTAGACATAATTTTTTCAAATTGTTTAAACAAATTTGTAGATCATGGTTGGCTTCTAGCAAAGTATCATGACCACCTAAATTATTTGGAAATCAAACCCTTTGTGACAAGGTATTAGTGTGTAATTCAATCACTTCATCTCTTGAGATTCAAATTGGACTAAGGGTATAGTTCAAGTGTCAACCCTGTAAACATCCTATCTAGGTTGTTTGTTTGACTATGTGTTATCTCACAATCATTCATACATAAAACTCCTTTTTATATATCATTATTTAAAATATCTTTCCTTTGTTACCAAAGAGGATGAATTCTCTCTTGATCAATCATAACCTTTGTGTACTTCATGGTATACCCAAATTAATCATATATACTCTTTCAACAGTGCAAGCCTAAACTAAAATCAAAGTACACAACTCCACACATAAGATACTATGTTGATCTCAAGTCTAAGGATCATGTACACTATTTTTCATATGGGAAGTCCATTGACACATGATAACAATTCATATGGTTTCTTAAGGTGGGTCAATCTGGTCATATGTTCTCTAACATATACCTATATGTTTGTCCAAATATCTCCATATCAAATAGTATATGAGATCACTATATTGTTCTAAATCATGTGACATAGCATATGCTAGTTTACTCATGAATAATTGATATCATATTTTCTCAATTATTTTACAACTAAAGATATTTAGAAATTATAACTATATGTGCAAATTATCTTTTAATTACCCATGATAGTGTACATATATCAAGTAAATGCATATTTAAGACTAAATTGATAAAGAGGTCAAAACATAATATTTCATTAAATATGCTAAAATATGTAATATCCATGTCATTACAACAATTGTCTCTAGGGCATCCTATACTAGTAGCTATGACCTTCTCTTCTTAAAGCATATGTTCATTCTATTATTGTCTCTAGGTCATAGTGTGAACTAAAACTTCTATGGTCATTGCTTATATTCTATCTAGTCTATAAGCATGTGAATTTGTGCACTGTATCATTCCCAAATTTTCTCTCCACCTATTCAGTTACAGATTTGAAGGCAAGTTCAATTCCTAATCCTTGATTTCATTTGGATCTCTATTCTACTTAAGATGCATTCTAGGAGCCATTTCACCCAAAGATTTATAAAGAAATAACATTTGGGTTAACCATGGAAAAGATCATTTTTATGATTTAAATAATTATATAGTGAGCATGGACAATTGAATCTTGGGAAATGATAATTACTCTTGGTCATACTTACCATTCCCTGACCTAACTCATCCCTAAGCTAGCCAGACACAACCAGAGCTATGATACCAACTTGTCACATCCATAGTGCCAGGAAAATGTGATTAGCACAAATCACCCAGAGGTGACCTATAAACCCATGACTCATAACTCATTTGCAATAAAAATCCTTCACTTAATGCTTAAATAAAATCCATTAACAATGTGTGCACTATAGTTTCAAAACCAATTCAAAAAAATCTCATACAGTGGTAACATAAATAAACTGAAATAAAGAAAATGTTTTAAAACAAATTTATAACTTTTAGAAGAAAAGGTTAGCCTGGCTCACGGCTAGCTCTCTACTCTGTGTAACCTGCATACTGAACATATATCCTACCACTAGTAAAAAGGAAGGGTTTCTGCCTTATTAGGATCTTTGTAATTTGCGTATTTGAAAAACATAAGAAAAGGAAGCGAGAGTACAAACCATGGTACTCAATGAAGTGAGCTTTTCTACTCTCCTTTGGGTTGAAATCCTTTTTAATCATAAAACTTATATAACAAGTACAAATAATATATATCCATAATCATAAAACATTTGAAATCATAACTTTTGCCTTTTTTCCTACAAAGCAAAACACTTAAATTATACTGGCACAATGGATCATTGGTAGGAATAATGTTCCTTTATTCTTATTTCATTCTCTTATCTTGTCTTATGGGACCTTTCTATCTTATTATACCTTAATGCACTATATCACATAACCCCCTATTGTATGAGAGAATAAATCTGTCCCATAACCCTTATAGTATGGGAGACCATATACATCTCTTAGTGAACATAGGACCTCCAGCATCAACCTTTTTGTGCCAATACATTGATCTTTATGTCTTTTTTAATTCTAAATAAACCTATCTTACCCATTCATTCCTTATAATAACTAATAATTAAATTTTCATTAATTAATTAATTAATTAAGGTCAAACTTACTAAATATTTGACCAATATTTGAGTTTTAATGTTATGCCAAGCTATTTAGCTAAGCCTTCGCATATATACATACATATAGTCATATAAATAGGCATATCTCACAATTCCAATTATGAGTCCTAGGGTTTTTATCTAATTCTTCTAATTGCCTTAACATGCAAAATACCTTTTTAGGCTTTTTCAAAAATACAATCTTTGTACATAAAAATTAAGCTAGAAGAGCAAAAAACTATACTCACCTTAGTAGGACAAAAATCTCCAAAACCTAACCTTGGAGCCTTTACCTTAGTTTTAACCTAAGACTTTGACTATTTGAAAAATTGCAACAATTGAAAAAAAATTAAAAAATTAAGGAAATAAAAGAACTTGACTTTTTTAGGCTGAAACCCTTGAAGAGTGTAAACTAAAACCCTTTTTTGCTGAGCAATGCTCTCTGGAAGCTACTCAATCACAAATGATGGTTGTGGAAATTGTCACAAGGGCTACTCCTAACATAGGTCTAAAAAGGCATGTGATCAATCTACATGCACGATTGGATGACCTTGGAAGACTGTACTAACTAATCGATCACTCCTAAGATCCATTTGATCAATTGGTTCGAGTCTCGAGGTCATACTTGATCTGAAGCCTCAGTCCAACCTACCATATTGTCCTTTCTCATTCTAAGTTTTGAGTTGTAAAAATTTATTTTAACCCTTTTTACACTAGTCTAGCCTATCTTAATCTAAGCTTATGCATAAGTGGATGTTATAATCATATTTCATGATGATTAGAAGAAAATGTAATTTTGTTGTAGGAGTTTGTCCTACCTTTGGTGAGTATATTAGAGATAGAAATGGTATGACTCAATATTTTGTGGTTGGTTTGCAAAGATCATTTCATTTTGAGAATAAGAAGTTTCCAATAGATTTAGGGGTTAATTCAACTGGTTATTTCTTAGGATGAAAATTGTCAACTATGTTTAATTCCATATGACACTAAAATTTGGTACATTTTGAAGGAAATGCTTGATTTAAAATCTCCCAGTTTGAATGGTATGATGGCAATGTTTATTAAAAGAGTTGGGGGATACAATGGGAGGTCTTGTTGTCAAAATAGTTCAAAGCTTCTTCAAGTCTAGTTATATGATAAAAAATTGAATCATACTTTCATTATTCTTGTTCCTAAAGTGGCAAGAGTTAAGGTTTTTAGTGAGTTTTGGCTTGTCAATCTTGTAATCTTATCTATGAGCTAATCTTTAAAATTATTGCAAATAGGATGAGAATAGTTTTAGGCAAGTTAATATCTCCAGTTTAAGCAACTTTTGTTTCTTGGGAGATAGATAATTGAGAATAGGATTCTAGCTCATGAAATTGTTCATTCTTTTTCCAAAAAGAAAGGAAGAGGAGGTCTTATGGGTTTGAAGTTAGATATTTGAAAGTCCTATGATCATGTGACATGAAAATTTATTATTGAGATTATAGAGCTTTTGGTTTTTGACATGTGTTTGTTCAATGGGTGGAACAATGCATACTCAATGGAAGTCCCAGAAAATGGTTTAAGCCTTAAAGAAGTCTTTGTCAAAGGAATCCTTTATCTCCATTTCTTTTTATTCTATGTTCTGAAATCTTATCTAGACTTTGTTCAAAACTGAGATGGAAAATCAGATTCATTAGATTAAATAGTCTTAAAAGTGGTCCTTCAACTTCACACTTAATATTAGTTGATAATACAATCATTTTTATTTAAGCCAATGTGAATGAAGCCTATCATCTTTGTAGTTTAATTGAAGTCTATGAGAAATCGTCTAGTTAAAAGGTGAATTTAAGCAAATCCTGTATATTTTTCTCTAAAAATGTGTTAAGGGACACTTGAAAAGGCCTTATGAATTTTATGGCATTGTCTTAATTAGGTCTTGGTTTTGGGATTCCTTCGTTTCTTCCTTATTATGTCTCATGAGTTCAAATTTTTGGTGGATGAAGTTCAGGCTAGATGATCTAGTATGAAGTCCTTATCTTGGGTAGGCAAGTTAACAATGATTTCTTCTATACTACAACAAATTCTAATTTATTCTATATCTGTTCTAAAGGGGCCAATATCAATATGTGATGAATTGGATTCAATCTATCATAGGATTTGGTAGAGGGTGGGTGAAGAGATATAAAGATATTTCTTCCCAAAATCTTGGAATCCTATTTGTCAACCTAAGTTCTTTAATGGTTTAGGTATTAAATTGTTTAAACATATTAATAAATTTCTTTTATCCAAACTAACTTGGAAGCTTGAAACTAACAGAGATGCTTACTAGGTGAAGTGTTTTAAGGGGTAAATATGTAATTTCAAAATTTCTACTTGATGGTTATGCTTCCAGCTAGTCATGGGCTTAGAAAGGGTCAAATGGCTGGAAATTTAATTTTGAAAGGTTGTTATTATGGCATTGATGATGGTGAATCAATTAGGGTAATGGTTGATCCTTGGATTCTAAAGAACATATTTTATATCCTTTCTATACTTATTCTTTTTTTATGTTTATGTGGTTAATTGGATACTTGTAATTGATTTTGTGGTTTGCCTATTTTTTGTGCTTAATTGAATAAATTTAGTAATTTAGCATTGTTTCAAGTTTTTAGGTGTATCTTGAGTTCTAGACTTTGATTTTAGGTGATTCTTATGTATTTGAAAAGCTAAAAGAAAGATCTAAAAATGTCATGTAAAATCCAAAGCCCGGTTTAGCCATTTTGGAGGTCAATTTAAGGCTAAAAGCCAAAATAGAGTGTTTTTGTGCTACCTAAAACTAGTTTTGGTATTTTCATCAAAACTAGATCTTCATTCCTTATTTCAATGTAAACCTAAGCCTATAGAATAGCTAAGATCCATTCCCACAAATTTTATGAAAGGATTTAGGTCCAATTACACCATTTTCATTGAGTTTCAAAGTTGTGGGCTTAAGTGTTAAATTTTGTTATAGGTTGGATTGCTCTATGAAGCTATTTCAGATTTTTGCCCATATATTGAGCTAGGAATCAAATTTTTTTATCAAGCCAAGGCCGTTGGATTCCTGAGATGTAGGGCTACAAATTCTATAAAGAGACTCAAGTCCATTGTGCCTCCATCTAACCCTAATTAGTATTCAAAATGAGAGGAGAGGTGTAAAGCATAAAAACGTGATTTTAGTAGTCATTTAGGTACCTTTTCATTTTATCTCAATTTTTTAATAAAGGAGGATCTTAGTAAGAACATCAATCCTTTTTAGGACTTCTCTTTTCTTTTATTTATATTTTTATTTCTTTTGTAATTTGTAGTTAATCTTTTCTTTCAATCTAAGGAAAATTCTACATCAATTCTCTTATTGATTGTGACACTTACTTCTATTATTAATTTGTTCCCAATTTGATTCTCTGCTTTATTGCCAATAATTACTATGGATAATTGATTACAATGGTCAGTTAATTAATTGTTCATTATGATTTACGGCTAGCTAAATTTCTATAAGCAATGTTATTGTTTATGGCTATTTGGCTTGAATAGCAATATGATTCTGATTTGTTATTGGGTTAAGTCAATTTTCCTAAAGAATTGGGGGTAATTAATTGATTTTCTACTGGGGTAAATTGATTAATTAGTCTTAGTATTTTTGGATCTTAATGTTATTGCTGAATTGGTTGAGGTGCCAAGCTCAATCAATTCAACAATAAGGGTTAATTAGGTGATGGACTTAGTTGGCCAATTTAGAGATAAATTAGCAAGAATTGATTAAGTGTTGGGTTTAATTAAATTCTTGGCTAAATAGTCAAAATGGAAGTGAAATACTAGTGTCAATAATCAGCCACAAAATTGATTGCAAGAGTCCCTTGGATTAAAGTTTTTCTCCTAGATTTCCTCTTCTTCCTTTGTTTCTATTTTCTTATGTTATTACTATTTGTTTAGTTCCTATTTCTAATTCATTAATATCCAACCACCCCCCATTTTCTACTTTGAACACATTAAAATTAATCTCTAGTCCTATGGTTCAACCCAACTCACCATTGTTATAAGCAAGGTAGTTCAGTATATTATCTATTTTGCTCTTGACAGTCGTCAAATTCTAGCATTATTGCTGGGGACTAGCTTGATTAATTCTTGAGCTTTTAGTAAAACTTAGTTTTTGAATTTTTCATTATTTTTCTCATTTAGTAACTGAGTTCTCACTTTCTATTTTTTTCTTGTTTCCTTTTATTTTATGAATTTCTTTTGCTATTTTTATTGTTTCACATTCTCTAACCCTCTAAATTAGAAGTCATGGCTGAGAATTCTAGACTTGCACAACAAATGTCTAAGTTAACTTCTCTAGCTCATCAATTACCACAAATGCTAGTAGCCAATGGGTGTCCAGCATTGCAATCTTATGAACCATTCCAGTAAACTTACATAAGGGGAAGATTCCTAGAGTAACATGATTCAAATTATCCATAGAGTCAATATGATCCATACTCCCACTCATACAATTCTAGATGGTATAATCATTATGATCCATATTTTAAGTAATACAACTATGACTATTATCTTCACTCAAATTTGAGCTTTAACTATCAAGCTGGCCAAGCCTACTACCAGCCCCATCCCAAGCCATACAGCAAAACCAAAATCCATCTTACACCAACGTCATTGAAGATCTTGTTCAAACTATGGCTCAAAACAACCTGTAGTTCCAAAAAATAAATAAGAGCTAACATACAGTAGTTATAGCAAGACATGATTGCTAGATTTTAGACTTTAAAGACAAAAACAACCAATCTAGAAACATAAATTAGCAAGTTGGAAGCTTAATTTTCAGCCAACTTAAGCCAAAAGCAAAAAAGAAATAAAAGATTTAGAAAAATAGAGCAACCTTCAACTTGAAGTTAATAATGCTGCTTCTCTTCCCTCTCCTAGTACATTGGCTAATTCCAAGAAAAGAAGAACAAAAAAAGACCAATGTGGGGGAAAACATGTCTATTGTTATTCAAAGAAAATTTCTCCACATTTTCAAGAATCCATATTTCTACATTTTGGAAAAGGCTTTCCTCAAAGCAGCCAAGACAATAATTGATATTATAATAGCACACTCAGCATGGAATTGGATGAAGTGACATTAATTTTTAATATATTTAAGGCTATGAAATATCCGTTGATGATTATACCATTTTGTCTATTAATTTTATTGATTTTTTAATGCAAGATGCATTTTAGTTAGATAGCAAAGCTAAATTTGATGCATCTAATATAGCAATGTATAAGGGCTTAAAGAGAATTGATAAGTCAGTAGAGTTAAATTCTAAATTTGAAGAGATAGCAACAGAGTTGCAATCATCACCTTTAGTTCTAGTTCTAAGCAACCTTGATTTCAAGGAGTTGTACATGCCATCTACTCTCATCAAATGGTTGTTACCAATATTCATATTTGATTCAGGATAATCAATGTTCCATTAAGCCAACTACATTAAAACAAGGCGTTTCTTAGGAAGCAACCCAAATCTTTGTTCTCTTTCCCTCTTTCTTTTATTTTAGTTGTCCATGATTTATTGATTTTATGCTTGCATTAAGGACACTGTAAAATTTAAGTGTGGGGGAGACTTTAAGATTATTTTGTTTTATTGGTGTGAAAAAAAAATTATGGTTTATTTTGTTCATTTAGGTGTTTTTCAATGATGATGAGTTTGTTTGGGCATTGAGCAGGTTGTAATTGATATTGATGGTTGCATAGCATAATTGAATAAATTGTCTTGCCTCTTGATCCTTGAATTTAATTGGCATTGTGATGAAGTTTGAAATGTTTGTAGATTAATTTTTGGTAAATAAATAGCCTATAAGATTTTGAGCCTTTCTTTTATCATTCTTATCAAGTTTCTCTTCTTTCTTGTGTGTGATTTTCTTTCATGAAATTGTTGCTTTAGAACTTGCTTTGAATCTTTTTTAGATTACATTGGTACATGGATGCATGAAAATGATTAAGGCAATCTTTGATTAATCCACTTTTGCCTTTTTAGCCTACTTTGCAACATACCATTGTTGAGTCTCTTTGAGCCTAATTAACCTTTTTCTTGTCATGCACTCCATTAGAAAGTTAAACCTTGAATGTTTTACCTTCCCCTAACCTTAGGGATTAGTAGAGCATTTAATTCATTTGTGGGATGGGTTCTTGAACAAGAGTGGGGTGTGCTAATTGTTTGGTAAAATGACAATTGTGATTTATTTCAATGTTCAAGAAAAGAAAAGAAGAAACAAATGAAAAAAAAAATAGAAAGAGCTCAATGCAATTAAAGAGAAAGAAAGAAAAGAAAACCAAATTTGAAAGAAAAGGAAAATTTAAAAAGAAAGAGCTCAAAATAAAAGAAAAGGAAAAAGTGAAGAAAAGGAAAGAGAAAAAAAAAAGAAATGAAAATTGTGAAAGTTTGTGATATAGATTCCAGTTCTAATTGCTTCTTTGCTTGTTTGGATTGATGCCATGATGCTCTATTAGGCTCTTTGGTTTGCATTTTCATATCCTTGTCATTACTTTCCTCCCCTTTTCCCTTGGCCACATTACAAACTTTGTGAAGTCCTTTCGATTTGTGCTATGCATGTGATTTGAGTAGTGGAGATTAGATGATAAGTAAGCTTATGGTAGTACATTTTCATAGATTGAAATTGAGTGAAACATTTTTCCATCTTAAACATAAAGAGAGTTTCATAGAGAGTTTATTTTGTGAGGGTCTACAAAGTTAATGTACTTGTCTTTTGAATGAAATTGTTTTGCTAGTTGATTTTTAAGTTTTGAGTTGTCATCATGAGATGCTATATCCCCTAAAATTTTGGTTGTTTCCTTGCTTTTGATCTTGCATTCTCATCATTGTTGGAAAGTTTAGTATTTGAGTCTTTGTTTTAATTGTAGTTTAGTTTTGTTTTAGTGTCTTGCTCGAGGACGTGCAAAAGCTAAGTGTGGGGGAATTTGACAAACATAATTTATATTTTATATCCTTACTATAATAGTCTTTTTTTTTATATTTGTGTGCTTAATTGGATATTTGTAATTGGTTTTGCGCTTTGCTCAATTTTTGTGCTTAATTGAATTACTTTGGTAATTTGTCACTGTTATAGACTGTTTCAGGTTTTTAGGTGTATCTTGAGTTCTAGATTTCATTTTTGGGTAATTCTTATGTCTTAGGAAAGCTAAAAGAAATATATAAAAATCTCATGCAGAGTCCAAAGCCCAGTTCAGCTATTTTGGAGGTCAATTTTAGCCCAGAAGCCAAAATAGAGTGTTATCTTGCAACTCCAAACCAATTTCGGTATTTTCATCATAACTGAACGTTCATTCCTCATTTCAATGCAAACCTAAGCCCATATGATAAGTAAGACCGATCCCCACAACTTTGATGAACGCTTGAGGTCAAACTACACTGTTTTCATTGAGTTTTAAGATTGTGGACTTAACTATTAAATTCTGTTACAGGTTGGACTCCTCTAGAAAATTGTTTCAATTTTTAGCTCATATTAAGCTAGGGATCAATTTTTTTTATCAATGCTAGGGCCATTGGGTTGCTAAAAGATAGGATTACAAATTCTATAAGAGACCTAGGTCCAATTATGCCTCTATCTAACCTTAATTAGTAGCCAAAGTGAGAGGAAAGGTGCAAAATATAATAATGTGATTGCAGTTGTCTTTTAGGAACCTTTTCATTTTCTCTCACTTTTATAATAAAGGAGGAGCTCTCCTAGGTAAGAACATTAGTCCCTTTCAAGTCTTCTTTTTTCTTTTATTTTTATGCTTATTTCTTTTGTAATATGTAGTTAATCTTTTCTTTCAATATAAGGGAAATTCTACATCAATTCTCTAGTTAATTATGAGACTTGCTTCTATTGTTAATTTGTTCCCAATTTGATTCTCTATTTTATTACCAATAATTATTATGGATAATTGACTAAGATGATCGATTAATTAATCGTTCATTATGATTTACTACTAGCTAAATTTATATAAGCAATGTGTTTGTTTCTACCTGTTTGGCTAGAGTAGCAATAGGGTTTTGATTTGCTATTAGGGTAAATCAATTTTCCTAGAGAATTTGTGGTAATTAATTGATTTGCTACAAGGGTAAATTGATTGATTAGTCTTAGTATTTTCAAATCTTAATGCTATTAATGAATTGGTTAAAGTGTTAGGGTTTAATCACTTTAGCAATAAGGGTTAATCAGTTATTGGGCTTAGTTGGTAAATTTAGAGAGAAATTAGTAAAAATTGATTTGGTGTTAGGCTTAATTAGATTTCTGGCTAAGTAATCAAAATGGAAATGAAATATTGGTGTCAATGATCAGTCACAAGATTGATTGCAAGAGTCCCTTGGATTGAAGCTTTTCTCCTGGATTTCCCTTTTTCATTTGTTTCTATTTTCATCTGTTATTACTATTGGTTTAGTTCCTATTTCTAATTAGTTAATATCCATCCCCCTCCTCCATTTTCTACTGTGAACACATTGAAATTAATCTCCAGTCTCTGTGGTTTGACTTGTACTCACCATTGCTATAAGTAAAGTAGTTTAGTATATTATAATTGCTAGTCTTGACAACTATCAAATTCCATAATGTTATGGATTTATTCCTCAAATTAGGGTTGGTATAATGATGAATGAGGATTTAAAAGTGGGGGATTTAATGTAGGCTAATCAAAGAGTCTATTACCCATAATTAATTTTTCAATTATTATGTTTTGATGTTGCAACATGGATTCTTAGGATTAATATTCCTCAAGGAGGTTTTGATAAACTATATTGAGGCTGAAATACATCCAAATTTTTTACAAGAAAATCAACATACAAATCTATAATAGTATTTTCCACTAGAGGCAGATTTCACAAAACATGGTCGAATTTATGGAATTCTTCTATTCATCAAAGACTAAAGGTTATGTTATGGCAATTTTCAAATGGTGTGTTTCATATGAAAGAAAGTATGAATAACTTAATGAATGTGAGAAATACCTTTTATCCCCTTTGTGCTATTGTAGTTGAAATAGAGTTGCTTTTATTGGAATAGTGTGAATTAGTTTGAATGGTTTAGTTTAAGTTCATGAATATTGAAGTTAGAAGACTTTAGTCCTTACCAGTTTTTGAATTCATAGAGGCATTGCTCAGCAGTAATGGTAGGCTCTATCTTGTTAGGGATGTCAAGATTTGTTGGTATATAATTGTGTTTGCTACAATTGTGTTGAAGCAAGTATGGGATTTAAGAAACACCATGCTTCATGATGGCTAAGGGATTGATAGTGAAAGATTGTTGTGGAAGATTAAAGATGAGTACTTTAGGAGGAAAGAGGCATGGGTGTTCTAGAAGCCCTAAGATTGGTCTGGTGGGTTCTTTAAATAGATTAAGCAATTTGGATGCTAATAGGACTCTTCCTCATTGTAATGTTGTCAATTTGAATGTAAATATGTCTAGGGTCAATGAGCTTTCATCTATTGTAATTTTGGCTAGAAATAGTGAAAGAGAGATTCTAGGTATGTGGTATGATAACTTTGAGTCCTCTTCTTCTTTAGTAGAGGAATTTTTGGCCATTTGTAATGCAATTATTGTACCTTATAATTTTAGGGATAAATCAATTCAAATTAAAAGTGATTGCAAAGTGGTTTTGGAGGTAGTTCTTGGTATAACTAGTTATCCTTGGCATGTCCGGTCAATTCTTGAGGGTGTTAAGAATTTTTGTTCTATAATGCCAAATGTTAACTTGCTTTAGTGCTTGAGAATTTGTAATTGTAACACCCTTTATGGTTAATTTGATTGGACTCCAACACGGGTCTAAAAAGGTTGCCTGTTGACCACAGGCTTGGTCCCTAAGGAGGATCGACTAATCGATCAATTAGTATTGTCTTGTAAGGTCAATCATTTGTGCATGATAGGTCGATCTACTGCCACCCTGAGCCTATATAAGGAGACCCTCATTAACAAAATTTAGAATCCTCATTTGCAAATGATTAGCTTCCTGAGGAGCATTGCTTAACAAATAAGGATTATGGCTTGCACATTTCAAGGGTGTAAACCTAAGGTAAAGTTTTTGGCCTAAATAGGCTAATTTAGTATCTTAAGTTCTTTTGATTTTAGTTTTGATCTTCTTTTTGTTTCTTTGTTTGTTGTAAGATGTTTCCCTAATAGTGAAAGGCCAAATCAAAGTATAAGGGTTAGGCTTAAAGAGCAAGTCTTAGAAGAGCACCTTTTATCAAGTAAGTGAGTAAATACCCTTTGGCTCCCTTTTTATATAAATAGTTATAATTTTCTAATTTTCTCAAATCATTTTGAAGTGATGGGTAGTAAGAAATTAGGTTTAAGTACATTTAGTTAAAACTGATCAATTTTTTAATTGAGATATTAGAAGGATCATCATTAGGGTTTTAGATTTAAGTTAAATTATTAAAAAATTGTATTCCTACTTGATTACTTGAACCATCATTTGAATGATTGATTGTAAAGGATGAAAAGCAATTGGGAAGTAGAATGAATATCAAGTTGGGAGAATCTTAAGAACCTAACTTTACATAATCACATGAACATAAACTTTTAGATCTTTCATTTTTACAATTTCAAGCTTATATTCTTCATATTATTAATTGTTAAGATTTCACAAAGATTTATGAAAAAATATATTATCAGATATTTCATTCATTATTTTATGAATTCTTCAAGAACTAATTATTTTATTCATACTATCATTTTATATTAAATCCATTTTTAATTTTTTATTTTATATTTATATTTGTTGATGGTGGAATCTGGTTCTGCCAAACTCCAGTCAATTGTAATCGGTTCTTGAACCCCAAATTATTTTCTGGTAGATCAAGCGAGAAAAGAAGACAATGGAGAGGAAGGAGTGCAATGGCAGGCAATGTGGTTTGGCTAAATTCGGGCGATACTGAACCCTATGCCCATGATGCAATTTTTATTGATTGAAAGAAAAATTTATAGAGCTTTGGCTTAGTTATTTCAGCCTCTCCCCCTTTCTTCCTCCTTTTTTATAATGATTTCCTACATCCTATTTATAGAGGAAGAAAGGTTACATGTAATAATTATAAGTTGCAATTCTGTTACATCAAATATTAAATAAACAAGACTCTCAAGACTATTACAAATTGGCTACTACAGGCTATTTTCTACGGGGTGGGCCCCTCTTGTTGGCTAGAATACAGGCTTGATGTAAGATTGTTTGGAACTCCATCTCACGGAGCTTTTGGTCCTGGGAGATGCTTTGTCTCACAAACCGAGATCCCTGATGTGGGATTGCTACTATTCTTTGAACAGTGGGGTCGGGCTTAAGGCTGACAGGGCGAGCTTGAATTACGTGCGAATTGGGACTTGCAAAGTAATTTGCCAAACATATAAGCCGGGGACCTTGTGCTCTCATCCTAAATGAGCTAGATGCCCTCTAGTGTGGGCATGGCTTCTGCTAGACCTTCGACCTACTCTTACGAGACCAATTTTCACCCACAACATAAGCCCCCTAATTCTCAGTTCACTTTGTGGACTAGGAGTTGTAATTTTTGTTGTTTTAGTCAAAGTCTTTACTCTACCGTGTTGTCATTTCGGGCTTTCAATCTTTCACTTCATCTAACTTTGGCCATACTTCTTTTTCTGACCTTGCATTCTAGCCGTTAACATGGCAATCTGATTTTCTTAGGATCGTTCAATTAAGCATGATCTTTTGTCCGTCAGGTCGTTCAGCAAACCCGAATTAGTCTATAAAGCCTGAGAAGCTCTTCTTGCTTCTTCATGATCAAATAGACATGTTGGTAAAGTCCCCAGATACCTTTGCTGGTTCGACTTTTGGTGAAGCACTGAGGTATGTATGGCCTACTGCATGGGGCTTCGAGACGTGGTAGCCTACTGCACATGGCTCCCATGGATAGTTCTTTATACTAGCCACGAGGGAGATCTTGTGCAGATCTTAGATTATTTCTTCACGGCTTCGCCGTGATTTCTAGCCTTGCCAGCCAAACTCCTGGTACCTTTTTTAATTGCTCTGGGTCTAGTCCAGGAGGAACCGCTAGCAGAGGAAGGATATAAGCAGGAGCGGTCAGGCTCGCTGGTCTTCCTGCTGGTGGGAGTTCATCTCCCAATGGCTGGCTTTCTACCTTCAACAATGGCTTTAGGCTCTTTTGGCTTCTGATCTTGTACTTTAGATTTCTTGATGTAAATTTTTACCTCTTTAAACGAAGTATTTAGTGAATGAGCTTTTTTGTATAACTCTTGAATGTTGTATTGGATGCCTTCATCCATTTCTAATGATGATGTATATTGCCGCAGATCAATGAAATGCTTGTATGGCCAACTGGCAGCAATTTTTGTGTGATGAACTTTTAGCATATTGTTTCCCTGATCAATAATAAGTAAAGTTCAACTAGGTCGCATGCGAGCTGTGCCTAGAAAGATCTTGCCAGTGAGCTGTGAGTTTTTATTCACATAGGAGCTATGATGAGTTTGTAACGTGACCAGCTACCGAACCAGTCAGAATTAGAAAATTTATAAATCGAAGCTACCATAAACTACTTGCAGTATAGGCAATACCGAGTCGAGCCCTTGGATCATTTATTGGATGATATCAATTAGATTAGGAGGTAGAAATAATGGGGGTTGGCAGTAACTTTACTAACAACTAAGCTACAATGCAGAAACAAAAATAGGGATAAATAAACCAACAAGCCCAAGGGAATCAACTAAGCTTGAGATTTATGCTTCCTTGATCACTAAATGTTCATCCAATTGTTAATCATATTCTCTAGCTTAAAATCATAACAAGAAGCCTTAGAATGATTAATGAATCCATCCTAAGCAGTCAGGATTCAGCCAAGTAAACAACATATCAAAAGTTTAATGCATTGCCTAGTTTTCCTATCCTCTTCCTATAAGTGATCATTAAGCAACAATCATATAGTCATTCAAACCAAATGAAGCCATTCAATTTAGAAAACTTAGTAAAAACAGAGATGAAAGAAGAAGAAATGACAAACAATTGAATGCAAGTTGAAACTAGAACCTCAGCATTAATCTTCAAGTTAGTAGCCCCTTGGACTGATTACAGTTTAGCCTTCCATGGACTGGAGGCATGAAAATGCAAAGAAAAATATCCTGCACTACTCTCCAATACAATATGTTACCAAACTGTGTTCTGCCCCTCCATCTTTTTACAATTACTACCCAAGAAAGAGAAACTGTCTACTGGTTAGTGGAGCAAGTAGAAAGATGCAGACTAGTTTCTTGCTGCCATTTTGCTACTGCCTATCCTTTTGCTTGAAACTCCAATTGCAATCTACTTCTCTGACTTGGATCTGATAGAGCATGGGGTTGCCTCAGGCAATGGGCAAAGGGTTCAAGTTTTAGGCTAATTAGGGCCTAAGAGTTCAACTCTACAGAGGCCTAACTCGCAGCAATTCTGCCTCTGTGTTATAGCTCATTTGTCACACCCATAATGATCCATTCAACTCTGGAAGTCTTCATGATAAATGTGGCCTTATGTCTCATCTTCCATTTGGGCTTACTTTCACCTTAATTGGACCTTTATAACTCTAGTTATTGTCTGATGAGTGCACCAAGGTCGGGCTACCAGAGACAGACTGAGACAGCATTCTGGTTTCAATGTTAACTCCAAATTAAAATACCCAATTGTGAGATTCAGCCTTGGAAGTCTTCATAAAGTTTGTATAGTTATGTCTTACCTTTCCTACAAGACAAGAATCACATTAATTGGACAAGTGTAGCTTGAGTTATGACTAGAATACAGAAACTGCTCAAAATGGCCAAATACTATAGAATTTTAGATAAAGCTCCCAATTGATACAAAACTTGAATATGCAATAATCACAGCTCAAATAAATTAGTTTAGACCCTAAGAAACTTAGTGAGAGAACAAATAAATGATTGAAATATTTTGTTATCATAGCGTCTTTGCGCTTGTGCGACTCTTTGAGTATTTTGTAGTGCCTCCACATCTCAGCGAGATGATAGCTATTCGTTGGATGAGATCGCATATTAGCTATGTTCGATAATCCATACCATGACAATCTCATTGCTCAATCTTGTAGCAATCTTCTTGCTCAGTGAGGTAGCAATCTCGTTGCTCAGTCCCACTGCAATCTTATTGCTTAGCCTCATAGCAATCTTGTTGCCCAGCGAGAAGTAATCTCATTGCTCAGTGGTCATTTATGGAACTTGTCCTTGCCAACAATCTTGTTGCTCAGTCCCATGACAATCTCATTGCTTAGTGAAGTAGCAATCTCATTACTCAATCCCGCAACAATCTTGTTGCTCAACGAGATAGCAATCTTGTTGCTTAGCCTCACAGCATTCTTGTTGTTTGGTGAGACAGCAATCTTGTTGCTCAAGCTAGGGATTATACTCTTTTGCTCCTAGTTTGTGAGATGTGGCTCACTTATAGTTAATTTAGGTTTCTATAAATTTTTCTTTGTGTTGCTTTGTTTTTAAAAATAGTACCGAACTACCAAAAATAGCATTATTTATTTATATTTGATGGTTATCTAAACCAGTCAAAAAATAGTACTGAACTACCAAAGCTACTAGCAGCTAAGGTGAGTCTAGGTATGTCCACAAAGACTGTAGATTGATTCTTTTGTATTGCAATGTAGTAAAATGGGGGGTTGCTATTCAAACCAAGAATGTAGGAATTCAAACAAACAAGTTAAATGCAAAACAAAACTAAAACAAGAGATAGGGAAACTGAAGAGAAAAGCTCAATCCATTGGACTCTTACAACCAATTCATTGATTAATCCTTGACACTAATGTTTTATGCCCTTTTGATTGCTTAGCCAAGATATTAATTAAGCTTAACACCTTATTAAACCTTGTTAATTTTTCCCTAAACTAGTCAACCAAGCCTAGCACCCAATTGACCTTTATTGTTAAATCAGTCAAAGCCTGGCACCCCAACCAATTTACTAATAGCATTAAGTCCTAAAAACACTAAGTCTAATTAATTGAATTACCCCAATGGTAACTCAGTTAATTACCCTTAATTCTTTAGGAGAATTGACTCACCCTGATAGCTTGTCAAAACTCTATTGCCACCCCACAATTAAATAGCCATAAATAATGAAATTGCTTATAAGATTTTAGCTAGCATTAAACCACTTTGAACAATTAATTAATGGGCCCCTTAATCAAACATCCATAGCAATTATAGGAAATAATAACAAAAAATAAAAATAGGAATGAATTGACAATAAAACAGGTCTCACAATCAAGAATAGAAGAGGTGTAGAAATTCCTTTAAATTGAGATAAGTTTCCTATGCATTATTACAAAAATAAAATGGAAAATAAAAGGTAGAGAGAAAGCCTAATCTAGGGCTAGAGTCTTCACATAGTAAAGCTCCTCTCCTCCAAAAGTTAGAGACAATATAAAAAGAATGTAAAAGATGTTACAAATGAGGCTCAGCTATCTATATATAGGTTCAGTGCACTGCCTCTTGGTTACGCTACAGTATAGGGTTGGAAAGAGGCATATTTGGATGTGGCAATATCATATGAAATGTAAGTCTATCACTTAGTTTTCCAATGGCCTTGAGACTTAGTTTTCCAATGGCCTTGACCTTGCATTAAAACTCAATTTCTAGCTCATGTTATAGGATAAACACCAAGACAACTTTTCAGAGCAATCCAACCTATAATGGATTTTAACACTTAAGTACATAGCCATTTAATTAAATCAAAACGATGTAGTTTGCTCTCATGCCCTTCATGAAAGTTGTAATTTTGGATCATATCTATCCAATGGGCTTAAGCTTGCACCGAAATGATGGGTGGAAATCTACTTATGATGAAAATACTGAAATTAGGTCTAGGTCATAGCAATGCACTTTGTTCTGACATTCAGGCTTTATTTCACCTTCAAAGTGTCTAAAGTAGGTTTTGGGCTTCATGAAATTTTTAGCTATTTCTCTTAGCTTTTCAAGGATACAAGAATTACCCAAAAATGAGGTCTAGAACTCCTAATCTACCTAAAAACCTGAAACAATCTAAAATAGTGTAAATTTACTAAATAAACTCAATTAAGGACAAAAACTTAGCAAACCACAAAAGCAATATCAAGTATCCAATTAAGCATATAAACATGACAAAAGACCAAGTATAAAGGGATATAAATTATGTATAAATTATGTTCATCAGGAAGTAATAGTTAAATAGCACAGACCTTTAATAGCCATAAAAATATGTAATTTCCTTAGTGTAGGCAATAATTATCATTGATTCGTGAAAATTTTCTCTAAGATTTTGGTGTCAATACCTAAAAAATGAGAGAAGATTGTGTGGACTAACAAAAGTAAATGGTGGTTTCAAATGTTGAAGGAGTATTTAACCATAATTCCTATGATGACCTTGTCGTTTAAGGTTATACAATTTACTGTAACATTTTACAAGTTAACTTAGATTGCCTACTTATGCAGATGGGGAAAAGAGCACAAGTTGAATTAACCATTGCATGACTTTAGAATGGCAGTGGTCGTATTTGTGCTAAAAATCAAAAGCCATTATCTGTATGGTAAGACTTTCAAAATCAATATCAACCATAAAAGTCTCAAATATGTTTTGTTCCAAAAAACCTTAACCTCAGTGATGATGACAAATGGAGTTAGTCAAATATTACAATTACTTTATTCTCTATCACCATGGGAAGGAAAGCATTATAATAGATGCCTTTAGCAAGAAGGTACCTAAAACATGAAAAAAAAAAAAAAGCCTCAAGAAACAAAATCTAGGAAGAGAAAGCCTGACCATAGAAATTAGAAACATCAAGAATTCATTCAACCTTAGTAGAATAAGTCAAACAAAACTAACCAAAAGACCCAAGTATTGCAATTAAAACAAAGGGAAATTAAAGGAAATGAAAATTGTTTAAATGTCAATGAAGGAGGAATAGTAAAGAAAGAACAATTTGTGAGTTCTAAAGGTAGGTACATGCATACGAATCATTGTGTATAGCATACCCAAGAGCTACTAAAATGTTTTAGGATCTAAAGGACATTTATTGGTGGGAAGGAATAAAAATGGACCTAGTAGACCAGTTAGCAAAGAGATCGACCAATCACCAAGGTATGCAAAGCATCAGTGACTAATTGCTTGGCATCAAAATATAAAAATACTATAATAAAAGTAAGGAAGCAGTACATGAATTTTAAGATAGGATTACCACAAAACAACAAAAGGGTACAAATGTTGGAAGATGTATAACATAGAATTTGCATAAAGGTGGGACAAGTATTTATCTTTGATTAAGTTAATGTATAGTAATAGCTATTAAGTTTGTATCCATAAGGCAATGTTTGAAGCCTTACATTGTAGTAAATGTAGGTCATTTGCAAGTTAATTTAAACCATGGAAAAAGGTAGAATGATAGGACCTAGCTTAGTTTCAAATGCCCTTAAAGAAGATTCAAATCATCAAGAAATGACTTAAGGTGGCATAGGATCATCAAAACTTATAAGCAAAAGTTAGAGTGAGAAAAATAATTTACCAATTGGGCTTATTAGGAAATATTTCCATATGGAGAAAAGGTGGATTTTAGATACATAAGAGATGTTATTTAATAGTTTAAATTCTAATAATCATAAAAAGGACAAAAGATTAACAAAATGTAAGAAAATGGATTACTGATAAGAATGCAATTGATTAATAATTACGTGAACATTACACAGACTATTGACAATTTTATTCACTTTGAAAATAACTTGAGCTTAATTTTTCATATTGAGGAAATACATTCCAAATGAAATCCACACACTAAAAGGATTAGACGGTGCATCTTGATCAAAAAGATATAGCATGCAAAAAGTGGCTTATGATAGGCAAGTTTGGAAACCTATTTGAAGAAAGTATTATCAGTCAAGGTGATTTGGGAAAAATATGGAAATCAAGAACGAAGGAGACTATACAAAAAGAATACCTTCACTTATTTGATAGGAAATAATATCCCTAAAAATCTTTAATTTAAACCTGGATATTTTCTAGAATTCAAGGAAAAATTCTTCTACAAGGAAGAACTTGTCACATCTATCAGCACCTAGACAAAAGATTAATAACTATTATCATAAGATTATAATTAATATGATTATAATAGTACTTTAAGAATAGAAGACAAAAGAATTGGACTTACTAAAGTTTTTTTTTCCTTAGAAGAAAGTCCATTGGAATTGGACTTAGATGTAATACCCCTAAGGTTAATCTAACTAGACTCAAACACAAGCTTTGTAGGGTAGCTTGAAATCCAATGACTTAACTTTGAAGGGTAGACTGAATGATCAACCAGTTCACTAAGATTGATCAATCGACCAATGGCAGATCCAACAAAGCCCAACCAGGAGATTTGATGCAATAAAACCCTAGTGCAATCAAGTGGTCACAAAAAGCTAAAATCCTATCAAAAAGAAGTCCTTGCACAATTTCAATCCAAAAACATAAGTTTAAGGTAATTTGATCAAATCGAAGATAAATTTGAGTTCACAATATGTCACCTTTGTATTTTATTATATTTTGCTAGGTATAGTTCACTTTGGTCATGAGATAATCACCATGATGCAAATTAGGACTAGGACCAAAGGAATTAGAATTTCTTCTAATCAAGTGAGTGCAAATTTCTACCCACTAACTCCCTTTTCTATTCAAAAATATTGTTTTATAATCAGTTAAACCTTTTTGTGTGATAGGAAGTGGGAACATTAGGCTTAAATAAATTTAGCTAATAATGATCAAATACAAAACATAATAATACTGTAAGAATGATATAATTATATTATGCATGAAATGTCAAGATTATGACTAGAATCAAGATAAGACTTGGAAATGATTATGTTACATGAAAGGAGACACATGAATGGACAAAAGAAGGATTAACTGGGAATTAAATCAAGCTAGAAAATAGGAATATGGCTGATGGTTGAATTATATGTTATGGTTGTGTTATTGATTGTGTGTATGGATAAAATCAACCTAAGACTTAGTATGCAATAGAACTATGTCCTAGTTGGATATTCTTAGAGATCTAACTATGCATGTTTTCATGAAACATGTTTCCATTTGTTCATGATATCAAATTTCTAATATATTTAGGTCATGTGAGTTTTATAATTTATCATCAAACTTTATTTTTATATTTTCAAATTAAATTCTTCAAAATATTATTTTTATATTTTCATGAATTTTTCCTTAAAACTATAATTTTTCAAAGATATTATTTATTTTATAATTATTTAATTACCTTAAAACTTTATTTATTTTATACACTTCATATACACAATAAGTTTATCAAAGTTAAAGGTATTTATTCAAAAAAAATTATTTAAAATGATTTTCCTCATAATTTTCATAAAATTCCCATATACATTTAATTTGCACTAAAAAGAATAGATTTCCATAGGAACTTTAGAGAAAAAAAATAGAATAACCAGTTGTTTTGGGTAGGAAGTATGATTTCCATAGGGAAATCCATAAATATAAAAAGATGATTAAGAAATGTTTTGTGTATGTAAACTGGCACAAAGTCAAGTGAGATTTGAAATACTTATGTGCACTAAGAGATGAACATTTTTATTTTACTATCATGGATAGTGACTCGTGATTTAGGTGTAGAAGGCCACACTTTACTTAGAATATGTCAATTTTGGGGCATACAACCTTTCAATCATTGCTCCTTCTGTTAACCAACCATGCTAGTATAATTTGTATGACTTATCTTGCAAGACTAATAAAACTCGTGAAATGAGTATATATACATGATGTGTATAACCTAAAGGTTTAATGCCTTAACATAGTAAGGCAATCATTTCTCATTATCTACTTGGTTGACTTGATGGTCCCTCACTCGTTATATAGAGACAACCTCCATGAAATTAGCACAAAGCCCTTGCTTAATAATTTCATGATGATATGATGTATGTTATGAGAAAGGATATGATTTTCAAGCTATACATGGCCACGTAGAAGGAAATTGAGCAAGACTAGAAAGATAAAATATTTAAAGATGTGTGCTGTAGTGTCTAAATTTTATATATGGATGTATAACCAAAAAAGTTTTCAACCCAAAGATGGGTTGGACTTTTCTACTCACCGAGTACTTAAGCTCTACTCACCTATTCCTTAACACTTTCAGGTTAATGGATTCTTTAAGGATATCTTTGTTAAAGGAGACTCCTAAATTTGCATGTGTATGTTGTCAAGTATGTGGACCCCTAGATTCCTTTTCATGATTTGTGTTCGTCCAACCAAACAAAGGTCTAAATGTTTTATGGTGGATTTTTAGAAAAGATTATACTTATTTTCAAAGTTTAGAAAATGTTTTATTAGAAATGATTTTTATAAAAATACTACATGTCATGGTTTTTGAATCAAAGGTGTCATATTATATTTTTAACATTGTTTTCATGATTTTTAAATAAAAAGGATTTTATGGTTTAAGAATGTCCATAGGTTTACGAGTCACCACTTGGTGATTTGTGTTGATCATGTCCCTAGAATTCAAGATGTGACTTTAGAAGTTACAAGAAAACCCACTGAGAAATTGGGTTAGTGGAAATGTTTGGTAATTTAGATAAGAGGATCATTAGAATTGGGTTAAAAGGATTTCTTTTAGACTAAAATTTAGCTCAATGGCTAAGTTAAGAACTAGCCCAATACAATATACAGGTGTTAAAAAAAGAGGGGCTTATCAATTGGGCTATTAGAAAAGAAGACCCACACATAAGCCTTCCCCTTTAAAGAAGAGAAAACCATGGTTGCACCCTCCAAAAGAGCCCAACCCTTGCCCTTAAAGCAAAGGAAAAAGGAAGACCAAGTCAAGCAAAGGAAGGAGTCAAAGTGAAGGGTAGATGGGGAGACAAAAACAAGAAATAAATGGGTATGACTAGATTGAGTACATAGAAAAATGAGGAAATGTATCAGTTGGCATAGAAAATATACTAATAGAACCATTTTCTAATAAATGAGAAAGAAAAATAGAGAAATTAGTAGTATTTACATATTAGCATATTTTGTATGCAACTAATAGTATTTTAGTAACAACTTGAGCTAGAAATGCTTAATTAATGATCTGTCAAAAGATTTAGAAAATAGAAATATGGGGCTTTAACCCATATAAATTTCATAATTTAATTTCATTTCCTCTAATTCCTATTTTTGAGTAAAGAAAGGTAAAATCTGGATTTCAATGGCATTGAGTAATGTGTAGTAAATGGCACATATATAGTTTAGCCAAGTAGAGGACTTGAAGATCCTAAAAAACTTTTATTTAAACCTTAGTGATAACTATTTGTTATTGATTTCTTGGTATTTTTGCATAGATTTTAGTGATCATCCTATTATTTATGAAGAGTAGATTGCTTGGATACAATTTATGAGCAGGTTGAGATATATTTGTAATATTGTGAGTGAAAATATGTGAATGAGGATGTATAGATGAGTAGAACCTTGAATCTTGGCCTTGAAGTGGTTTAGTCAATCAAGGAGTATCAAAGGTAAAATATGTCATTTTTTTAGTTTAATCAACTATTAACCTTGCTATATGAGGTGGAAAGTTTCAGTCATCCTATGGCCAAATCCTCAAGTTATGCAAGATGAATATTCATGATGGCAAATGGGCCAAGAGTTCGGCCATATAACATTGAAAGGGGTAAATATTCTATAAATTTATGTGAGTGTAATTTTATGGATATTTGAATAAGAAATATGTAAATAAAAAGTCAAGTCTTAAATGATTTAGAACAAAAACAATAAAAATAGGTTTGATAATTGTTGTATGCTGAAAAATGCGACTCCACGAGGACGAGTCCGTGGAGACGACGAAGGTGAGTCCTCGCGAGAAATCTTCAAACACCGAAATGGTAACAACAGTGGAAGTCTTGAGCGCTCGCTTGACAATAGTTCGAGGGGTCATCCTCCGACGATGGCGCGACTCTGCAAGCGATGGGTTTGAGAAGCGACCACGCGACCGCTATACTCGCGCCTTCCCCCCCCCCAGCGACTCTCGTGACTACTCTAAAATTGCGAAAGCCCTCGCTAGGGACTATAAAACATCTTACCTGACACGATGACGGATGCAGACCTACATGTCGGCCTGGAGAGAACTACTTCCGCAGCCTACAATTAGATAAGGGTCTCTTCACCGTGTATGCTTATTTATTTGATGTGACACAACTGTAGCTTGTAATTAATAACTAGAGCCCATC
>JANHAO010002884.1:0-27453 GCA_026873985.1 Saraca asoca | reverse complement strand
TTTGGGAGATTTGCTCAGCCCAAGGGGAGAAAATTTTTTGAAATTTGGAGCTCTTTGCTGCCCCTTAGGCCAAGCAAACCTAACACATAGCTGCGTGCTCACTAAGGTGCGAAGGCACTAAAAAACACTCACTTTTTTAGCGCAGCTACGTACTCACTAAGATGTGGAGGCATTAAAAAACACTCACTTTGTTAGTGCAACTACGCGCTTGCTAAGGTGGGAAGGCATTAAAAAACACTCGTTTTGCCAGCACAGCTGTGTGGTCGTTGAGGTGTGGAGGCACTCTTAAACACTCAAAGCTAGCGTAGCTACGTGCTCCTTGAAGCGTAAGGAATTGACGACCTAATTATTTGCCTAAGGCAAATAATATTGCTCTAGTTCGCAACTCATATGCGACTGATTGTTCGTAGCTCTCATGCAACCTTCTGATTATGTACAGTTCTTACACAGATGGTTCACGCGACATGTGTGAGGAGCATTACTTATGACTATTGTGTTCGAAAACATTAGGATGATTAGCTATCTAAGCTCATCGTCACAAGCTACAAAGTTTGCTCTATTATGGACGCAGAAAAATAAAGATAGTACATTGAGATAGCAAAGAAGGTCTTATTCATTAAAAAGCCTCAACGAGGTAAAACTACATCAGAAAGCCAAAGTATAAGGGGGAAAGCTATAACTAGTTTTCTTCTAAAAAGAAAGGCTAGTCACAGAGGGACAAACCCTTGCCGACTAAAGTTCACAAGCTCGCCCGAGCCCTCAAAATTCTTCTGCCGGAGCTCCCCTTGATAGCAAGCCCTTCCACAATAGCCCTTACTAATGGAGAGGGAAAGAGAGTTACCACTCTTTATTTTTTTTACCGTAGCTCTTCTCTGACTCACAAAGAGAGTAACTCAAGAAACAACAGGAGCCTGGTCGGCCGAGCACAAAAACCTCACAGCAAAGCTGAGAGGATGTAATCCGAGAATCGTATGAGATTTCTCCATGTTATTGGAGAAGCCAAATCTTCTAAGTTCCCTATGCAACAGACCATACACACCCCGATGGAGAGTCGGAGTGCCAGAAGTAATAGAGGCTTATCTAGAATCTTCATGATTTGATCAATGAAGGGACAAAAGAGATTTCCTCTCCCTTCAATACAGCCAAGCTTGGCTGCACTGAAGGATCTAGATTAATCCCCCCAACCACCATCATTTACTACCTCAGAAAGGGTTAAGGTTGACTCACCAGCAATCATCGGACACGTGCCATAGAAAACACAACTAGAATAGACAAAACGCCGGTCTCGAAGAGGACTTTGACCAAACGGATGCCAAAAATTCTCAATTCCTAGCCCGCAAAGCAAGTTGAAAGTTGGGGGGCTTATGTTATAGGTGAAATTCAGATTGTCTTTGATGGACCGGCGAACAGCCCGAGCGTGGCAAAGACCCAACTCGAGAAGTACTCAGATCGCTACGCCTTCATCTCGCGATGCGGATTAACCTCCTCAGCTCAAGTTCGTTCTTGATAGAACCAGCTCAACCTCACCATCTCAAAGACAGGAACTTCTCCAGACTGAAGGAACTAGCTAGCGAGGCGCAACTAGCGACCTGAAAGCTCGCTAGACAGAAGATTAGTTCACATTCTACCCAGTAGACACACAGGGCCCACCTGCAAGAGACAATCTGCAGTAGCCGAATTTCAGGATTTAATGTGTCTGTTCGAGTCTTGTACATTAAATACTGATATAATAGATTTACTACATGTATAATTATAATTATAACCTCTTCTTCTCAATAAATATGGAAATGAGATGAACATTAAGGGAGGAGATGCCTGTGTACTGAAATACTGTAAAAATATTCTCAGATCAATACACTACTGTGGACGTAGGGTCCAGTTCTGCCTAGATTTGGCCAAATCACGTTAAAAACCTTATATTTTCCGGCTGCTCTTCCCTCCTTTCTTGCTTATTCTTCTGATTTCCTATCTTAGAACCAGTTAATAGCCTGAGATTTCAAAAGAATCCCCCGTTGGCTAGAATTTGGGTCAGAACCAGATTCTACCGGCAACAAAAGTTGACTAATCAATAATGATAAATTGTGATGAATTGTGATAACAATAGTAAAAGATGATGGATAATGGTCGATAATTATAGATAGTGATGTATTGATATAATAAGATATTAATAAAAAATATTTTTTTTATATACTTAAAATATTTTTATATTATTGAAGTCCACCTTTTTTATGAGATAATATTAGACTAAAAATATTTTTAAATAAATTTATCTTAATTTTAAATCAAACATAAAAAAAATTTAAAATTTTTGCGATGTAAAAAAGATTCCATTGATCAAACAGTAACTTCTTTATAATATCTAAACTTTTAGAATTTGTTTTTGCATAAATAAAACAATGAGCAACCCCTAGTGTCTCAGATATCCTGTAATTTATTAATGAATAAAACTATAAATATTGCAAACAGAAAAACAATGTCCAGAAATTCTCTGGTTCCTCCTAACCCTGCAGTTTGTGCGGATTCATTTTGACAATATGCGAAACGCGCCAAATTAAGGCCAAAAATTCATGTACGCAATGCCAGACCAGGGCAAGAGGTTCCAATTATCAAAACTTTTACGTCTTCATAAAATGTTATAAAAATTTTGAGTTTTGCTTAAATTTTTTTTTGCATCCATACATATTTTAATATATTTTTATAATAGAATTTTTTTTTCACAACCTTTTCTATTAAAAATTGTAATTTTTATATGTAAATACAAATTATAAATTTTTTAAAGTAACTTTAAATGATAAAGTTATAATTTTTTATATACTTGATGCACATAAAATCTTACAATACAAAAAAATTATATATTTTTATTTTTATGTTAAATTTCATAAAAATTCATAAGATTTTTAAATACATATTGAATTATAATAAAAATATTTATATTAATTGAGATAAAATAATTAAGGTGGGCGTAAATTGATACAAATCACCTAACTGTTAAACAATTAAAAAAAATTGTTACAACATAAATAATATAAATTGGATAATGCTTTCAAATGTTCAGAGAGATACATTTTTTATAATATTTATAAAGAAATGTCTCTGTCATATATTTTTTAAAAAAATTAGGTTACAACTTTTGTAAGTGTAAAAGACAACTTTTTGTCGAGAAGTTAGGAAACGTGTAAATTTTTTTTTACAAAAATTACAAAAATCTCACGCAAACCTTATGATATTATTGTCCATATATAAATAAATAAACCAAAATTAATTATCAGCCGCAATCAAAGAACAAAGAAATGCTTAAAAATAGAGTTCCTAAAATCAAATTCCAATAATAACTAGTGATTCGTTAATTATTGAAACTTCTTAACAAAAAGAGATGATTTTTTCATCAAAATTTGACATTCTTAAAATCAAATCTCAATACGACCAAAAATAATTAAATCTTAATTAAAAAAAAGGCGGGGAACAAAACTGTGCTCTTTCGCCGTTTAGCCGCATTTTTTTCTTAATTTTTTTGTTTTCAATGTCATCCCTGTTCTTGACTGCCGCTTCTCTCTTCTGCAGGTATGCTCAAGGGGCAGATATCTTTTTGTTTTGATATGATGAATTTCTCTGTAAAAATTGTTAATTTTTGGTGCAATGAACTTTCCCTTTTTTACAATTTCAATAATTTTCAAACAATGGAATCGTTCTGGAGTGATTTTTGTTTTTATTTTTGTTAATGTTCGTGTTTTACAATGATTCAATATCTTTCCCTTTTGGTGTGGATAGCTAATCCGGGCTGATTTTGTACTGTTCCCTTTTTCGGTAGCTATGCCTCTAGAATTTCTTCTTTTTGAGGCCTAATACGGCTTCTAGGGTAATAGTCTGAAAGGGAAGGGGTGGCTATGGCAACGGAGGAGACGAGCCAACTGAAGCGGGCGATAATTGATGCCACAGCTGGGGCAATTTCGGGTGCTATATCACGGACAGTTACGTCCCCGCTTGATGTTATTAAGATCAGATTTCAGGTCAGTTTTAGTTCTGAGATTTTAGTCAATTCACGTTTTCTTCTTTGTGATCTATGAACTTGGACCCTTAAGATAATATTATATGCTGAATTGAAGAGCAACATATCGTAGAATCAACTCTTTGGGTTTGGCATTGTGTGTTTACTGCAAACCATGTGGGGTTGGTTCTGGTGATAATAGCTAATATTATTTGACACTGTATCGCTTTTTGGCACTAGGAACTAATTAGGCATTTACTTGAGAGTGATTTTGGATCTCACAAGTAACATAGCTTAGTATGACATGTATTGAGTTCGAACACGAGTGCTACTGCTCTTAGAGGGGATCTAGTGACCAGCAAGCTCTTACTTTGTTGGCACTTGGCTCTAATCAGCATTTACTTGAGAGTGATTTTGGATCTCGTGACTAACTTAGCTTACTATGGCATGTATTTAAGTTTGATGTGCGTTCTCTGCCAGAGGTGGCAAGGTTCTATATATAAAGCTAGTTTCTTTTTTGCCATTCCACATAATATTAAACAGCAAATCACCTCTTGACTCTTGCAAAGGATTATTTGTGGTCATCAAAAGGCTTTCTATTCGTTTTATTTATTAATTAGGCATTGCTTGGTTATTTGCATAATCTGACTGTCAAAGTTATGTTACTTTAGGACAGGTTTGCACTTGGAGATGGGGCTGCACAATTTGATTTAGGTATAGATAATACTATATGTCTATATCCTAGTTGCATGTATGGGATTTTGGGTATTTGGGTTGTTCTGACTGTATTGATGCCTGCTCTATCTAAAAGGTGAGCAATGAGCTTAAAAAAACTAGTATTCATGATATTGACAGGTTCAACTAGAACCGACGTCTTCATGGGCTTTACTACGCAGGGATTTGGCTGCACCATCAAAATATACTGGAATGCTGCAAGCAACAAGAGATATTTTTAAAGAGGAGGGCATACAGGTAGAATACGTCAGCTTCTAATGCCATTCTTCTTAATTGCTTGCAATAAAGTATCAAAAAAAATTTTCTTTGGAAATTATTAGTCTAGAGAACAGATGCATCTATATAATGCTGTCTGCTACTATATTTGTCTCCTTTAGTAGTCTCTATCTGCATTTCTATTCCCCAGAGAGGTAAAAGTTGACTGCTTGAAAGGCTGTGTATTTGATTGTGTTTAAAATTCAAAAACCTTTTCATAGAACTTCTGTGCTGTGTTTTTTTTTTTTTCTGACATTGCCTTTCAAATTTGAACCAATTAATCATTAATCATTACAGGGCTTTTGGCGGGGAAATGTGCCTGCATTGCTCATGGTTATGCCATATACAGCCATACAGTTTACAGTTTTACACAAGCTGAAAACTTTTGTCTCTGGTTCTTCCAAGACAGGTATTCTATTTTGTAATTTAAGTGATTCCAGTGGTCCAACAAAAATGTTTGACAAGCAATGTGAAACTGCCTCCTTTGTGTTTATTCCAGTATCATTCCAAATTTTTTTTATTAATTTGCTTCATTTAAAGCATTGACACTTTGTGTTATTATTATTATTATTTTTTTTTTGGGTTGGGGGGGGGGGGCGGGGATGAGTTAATAGACCACCAGGTTTAGAGATAATGAACACTAAGATATACTCTGTATATTTTCAAACTCAACATTTATGCTGCTTATCGCTTGTTTTCTGTTGCTGCAGATAATCACATTCATTTAAGCCCTTATCTATCTTATGTCAGTGGGGCATTAGCTGGTGTTGCAGCTACTGTGGGGTCATATCCCTTTGATCTCTTGCGAACAGTTTTAGCATCTCAGGGTGAACCAAAGGTATAGACGTTATATCACAAAATTGTTTTTCAAAATAATTTTCTAGAACACCTATTATTGTTCTGAAGGCCAGTGAACCAATTTACTGGTTAGCTTATTATATGCCCTCCTCTAGTCCACAATTTTTTCTTTTTTCCTCCTTTTGCACCCTCCTGATGCACCTAGATTGTTGGCAGATTTGAGGGCTTGAGTAATGAATTCATGAAATTTTCTCTCTGTTCATTTTACGTTTGTAAAGCTTCATACATCATCTATGCTCAACACTGTTTTATTTTTGCTTTTCAAACCTTTTCCATTATTTAGGTGTATCCAACTATGAGGTCAGCATTTATTGATATTGCCCAAACCCGTGGCCTCCGGGGCTTGTATGCTGGATTGTCACCAACATTAGTTGAGATTATTCCTTATGCGGGCCTACAATTTGGCACTTATGATACATTTAAGCGCTGGGCCATGGTAAGATTCTAGTTCCTTCTATTAAAATGAAATTTTCATTGGTTGGCATAATATGCTTCAACGTGTATGATGTCTTTGTTTTGCGGTTGTGACACTAAAGTAATATAATGGTGAGGAGTTTCTTAGGTTCTCTAAAGTTAGAATTATGTTACAAATTTGTTAAGTTCTCTTCTTGTAAGTTGTAACCAAGTATTAATGATGGAGTTGGATTTCTCACACACCCTTGTAGATGTTTTCTTTTTACTTTATACCAGGCAAATCTTTGAGACTTGTTCATTTCTTATCCATATTGTCTGTAAAATTGTAGGAATGGAACCGTAAACAATATCTTAATACGAGCTTGACTACTACAGATGATGGTCTTTCTAGCATTCAGCTTTTCCTGTGTGGGTTGGCCGCGGGAACTTGTGCCAAGCTTGTTTGTCATCCACTTGATGTGGTCAAGAAAAGATTTCAGGTAGACCACTGTCCAGTGGAAGTATTTGTTTTCAGGGCATGAACTCGTATCAATTTTAGAGACAACCCAAACCCCATCGATGAACTTGTATAGAGCTTTGTTTTTGGGGCATGAACTCGTATAGCTCAAGACACTGGAAAGAACTTCACTATCTTGTATCAATTTTTTACTTTCATTTTGCTCTCTTTTTCCACACCCACAAATTTTATATATATTTATTTACTGTGATAAGGCTTTGTTGTTGTTATTGTATCTAATAGTATATATGTATTATTTGTGCCGTGTCCTGTCCTGTATTTCTTTTAAAATTTGCTTTGTCTTTCATTGTGTTCAAGTCAGTTCCCATTATTCATATGTGTCAATAAACATATTATAGGATATTGAAGAAAACTAGATGATTAGATTTCATTTTTTTTCCAATGTGGTTATATTCATGAGTCTTCAATCTTTGGCTGATGCAGATAGAAGGGCTTCAAAGGCATCCAAGATATGGAGCTCGAGTTGAGCATCGTGCCTACAGAAACATGTTTGATGCTATGCGACGAATATTACAGTCAGAGGGATTTGCTGGTCTTTATAAGGGAATTGTCCCGTCAACTGTCAAAGCTGCACCAGCTGCTGCTGTAACATTTGTTGCATATGAATTGACTTCAGATTGGTTGGATACCCTATTCAATTGATTTTTGACCCTTGTCTTGTTTATGATTATCGATCTCATTCTTTCTGTTTAAGAAACTCAAGGTATTCAAATCCTTTGCATGAGAGAGATATGCTCATTTGTTCTAGCTATGGCAATGGCTGACAAGGTCGTAGTCTCTTGAGATGGAAGAAAATAGCAATAATTGAATAGGAAGTTTGTACTCGAGTTTTTTTCCTTTTGCATTTAGGTTCTTTTGAATGGTAAGATTTTGCATCAGATGGGATAATCATTCATGCTATGAGATCTGTTTCCTTATGCATTCAATGAAGTTCACGGGAAATTTTCCTGTGAATGTAAGCCAAGTGTGGATGACTTATTGTGGGCTCTTCTCACGAGCTTAACTAATTGACATGTGCTGAAATTGATGTGGATACCATTTGATCACTGTTACTTTCAATCCAACAAGACTATTAGTGACTTTCGGAGTGTAGATGGCCTGAAAGACTAATTACTATTTTTTTTTTTAAGTGTGCTGCAGTTTTAAAAATTGATCACTGAGATGCTTTCAGGGGACAGCCAATTCTTTTGCCCTTTCACGTTGTTTTAGTTCGCTGCATATTCAGTAAGTGGAATTTTTAGCAGTTGATCAAAATTTGGAAAAAGAATTATTCTGCCTATATTTGATTATATTTTATTTTTGCATATTGCTATTATGAATTTCAAGAGGTTGGCAAAAGTAGAACTTGTATAATTATACTGCATAATCTGGTCTTCTGACTAACTTTTGAAGTTCATTAAATATACGAATTCAGTTATATCTATGGAATTTTGAAATTTGTTGCCTTTGTCATCCTTAAAATGTGATTTTGGCGTGATATACTTTTCATCTCAAATTGCTGTATAGTTTCTAATTTTGCATGAATGATTTGACCCGTTGAACCTCATGCAACGTAACAAGAGGTTTGTCGTTGCAAAGAACTGATTCAGATTCAAATTCAGAGTAAGACAATTAGAATTTTCTTACTTTCGTTTTGAGAATCACGTAATTTTATACGTTAAGCAACGTTGTTAGGCTTGAGGGGTTGGTGATACACTAGCCGTTGAAGCACATACACCCCGAGTTGGATTAGCTCTTGTCATAAGCTGAGGTAGACGTCCAGGGAGGTAAAACGGATCAAAGATCACGAGTCAAATAGACTAGTTCGTGAATTTTCATGGATCCGGGTTTGTAATTTGGAGGTCCGGTGAAAATAGTTCTAAATAAATTGGGTCGTGTGGATTGGGATTCAAGCGGATAGGGCCTATGTAGACTAGATCAGCCCATAAATCAACTCTTTTTTTTTTTCAATTTTAAAATTCTTGAATCATATCTTCATACATCATATATATTATTTAAAAAAATAAAACCCACTTAATTTAAATTTAAATGACATATTATCTAAATAAATAAAATTTACTTTATTTTAGGCCAATCTATTTAGACTTGTATCCGTACAAATCAAATCTGATTCGATTTAGTCCCATCTATTTTATATCCGTAAGTACATTATTTGAGGGGAATCCTGAGCACGATGCATGACGAGATTCCTTTCAACCCGCGTGCGAAGTTGATACAATATTCATGACTAACAGTTGCATTGCCAAAATATAAAGCAAAATGGACTTTCTTTCCACATTCTAGAAAAAAATTTTCCGCATTTGAAAATTCAGGATACTGTCCAGGTCACAATTGAGGTGAGGGTACAGGAGGGCCACCTAAACTCCCCACCTTATGCTATGTTTAAAATTTAAAATTAGGCATGGCAAGAGGGGAGAGCATTTAGTATAGTGGTAATTATCAAACTAAACTAAGATAAAATTAAACTTTGTCAACATGAATGATTAATCAATTCAAATTTGATATTATGTAGAAATAGATAAATAATTTATAACTAGCGTTAGGCATGACAAGAATAAAGAGCATTTAGTATTGATGGTAATTATCAAACTTACTAACATAAAATTAAGCTGAATAAATTTTTTATAAGTTTTATTTTTGTTAAAATGAATGATCGATCATTCATGAATGATCTAATATAATCTTGTTTGGTGGGATATGATTGACCCAATTTATTTATTTTAAAAAAATAAACTTAAATACATAGGTATTATTAGTGCATTGAAATAAGAGAGAATATAAATAGTTAAATGAATGTTTCTATATTGTCACTCCTAAATTAGTATCTAATGGTATATTGAATGTACATAAATATTATTTTTTAAAATTCTTAAATATATTAATTCATTGTAGTAAGTGTTGTATCTAATAGTATATTGAATGTACATAAATATTTTTTTTTATAAATTCTTAAATATATTAATTTAATGTTGTACATGAAGCCATTAATCTTTTGATGCATATGTCTAAAACAAATTAACTTTTAGATAACCTCCTGTATCAACTCAAAATCAAATGATTTCATACTTCAATATTATGTGAAAGGTATTCATGTCATACATTGAATATACCTCACAATCATAATATATATATATATATATATATATGGTCAAGTTAGGATCCTATTGTATTAAATATTTTTAACATCCTTCCTCCTATTGCTACAACATTCATCTCTATAAAAGCAGCCTAATTTCTAATTTGAGGTCACTCACATTCACAACTGAAGCACTAAGAAATTGTCAAAAATAATGAAGTCATCTTCCCTTCTCACAGCAGTTGCTAATATTTTTGCAGGTGACTTCAGAGTCACCCCTTGAAGGTTTTCTCAAATGTCTTCCAAATCATTCAAGCTCCTCGAATCCAATATCTGGAGTCATATACACTCAATCCAACACCTCGTTCTCGTCTCTCTTGCTTACTCGCATAACCAACCGGAGATATTCAACACCAAAAACACCAAAACCTCTTGCTATCATAGCTGCCAAATATGAATCTCATGTTCAAGCAACTATGCTTTGTGCTAAATCCCATGGCCTTCAAATCCGGATCCGAAGTGGTGGCCACGACTACGAAGGCCTTTGATACGTATCATATGTCCCATTTGTTGCATTGGACATGTTCAATTTTAGTTCTATTGATATCAACATAACAAGGGAGACTATTGAAATAGTTAATCTAGAAAAATCAATTAGAAAAGACATATCATATAAGTGGATTAGGTGATAGTATATTTTAGAAGTAATGTAAGTGGGTTAGATTAATCATAAAATATATTTGAAAATATGATCAATGAAGGAAGTGCATAAATAGATTTCCTTTCCTCAGTTGTAATTTGGAGCTCTACTCATGTAGAGAAAACTCCCCAAGTGTAACAATACTTGTAATGTTTATCAATGTTATGATATCTTTTTCTGCTACTCCTTCTTCTCTGCATTTTTATGAGTTTTCTGATTTTCTAACAAAGACAGTCTGGATTCAGTCTAGAGCAACGATTGGTGCGCTCTACTATAACATTGGCAAGAAAAGTGACATCTATGCTTTCCCAAGTGGGTTTGGCTTTACTATGGGGGCTGGTGGACACTTCTCAGGCGGTGGGTATGGGAATCTGATGAGAAAATATGGCCTTTCTGTGGATAAAATCATTGATGCACAAATAGTTTATGTCAATGGTAGAATCCTAGACGGGAAATCAATGGGAGAAGATTTATTTTGGGCAATTAGAGGCGGTAACGGAGAGTTTTTGAGTGATTCTTTCATGGAAGATCAAATTGGTTCATGTGCCACCAAAAGTTACTGTGTTTAAAGTAGGCTTGTGGAAGGTGGTGCAACTGATATTCTTTAGAAATGGCAACTGATTGCACTTGAGTTAGATCAAGACCTTTTCATAAGGGCTATAATTGAAGTTGTCAATGATACTCAAGAGGGTAAGAAGACAATAGAAGCTTCTTTCATTGGCCAATTCCAGGGACATACTAATGGGCTTTTGAATTTGGTAAATAAGAGTTTTGCAGGATTGGATTTGCAAAAAATTGATTGCATGGAAATGCCTTGGATCAATACTACTCTTTTTTGGAATTCTTACCCGGTTGGGACCCCTCTTGATGTTTTACTACAAAAGCATGGTCCACCCGATACTTTCTTTAAGTTCAAGTCAGATTTTGTGAAGAAGCCAATTCCAAAGGATGCTATGGAATCCATGTGGCAAGTTTTGATAAAAGGTGAGAAAGTGTCATTGCAATGGAATCCTTTTGGTGGAAAGATGAAGCAGATTTTACCATCAGCTACTCCTTTTCCACACATAGCTGGAAACCTGTTTATGATGCAGTACCATGCATATTGGGAGGAAGATGGAAATAAGGCCACTAATCATTATATGAATTTATTGAGGTCATTTTCTGAATTTTTGAAGTCATATGTATCAAGTTCTCCAAGAGATGCATTCCCCAACTATAGAGATCTTGATATTGGTGCCAACCCAAATAATCGTACAAGCATGGCTAGAGCTGCAAAGACTTATGGGAGGGACTATTACAAGGAGAACTTTTACAGATTGGTGCTTGTGAAATCTAGGGTTGATCCTGCTAATTTCTTCAAACATGAACAAAGTATACCACCTCTAGTGGTTTAGAGTTGACATCAACTGATATAGAGCACTTAAACATAGACATTGGAAATCTTTAATTGGTGACTTTTTCTATTCTTGCATAGTTTTCTTTTTCTTTTTGAATTTGCTTTCCGTAAATATTAATGTATGTGGGTGAATTACTTATATTTGTAGATGGCATTTCTCTCTTTAATCTTTTCAATATCAAATGCAACCATCATTTGGAACATATTTTGCTTGAATCTGCCATTATTTTGTTGATGTTTATGGTTAATTGCAGAAACGAGTGAGTTTGTTGATGGAGCTAAGAGATGAAAGGTCTTGTCTACATACAGAACAGATATTTGGTTGTTGCAAAATAATGCCAGTTTGGAAAACACACAAGAAACTGTCACTGATTATTGTTTTTTTCCCCCCTATAAACTGGTCCTATTCTGGTTTTATTAATTTAAGAGTACGTTGACATAAATTCTAGAATTTTAAACATTATAATTCATGGCTGATTAAAATAAATGAATCGTAGAATTAATTTCACCCATTCTATTGAATATATTAGTAAAAATACAATTTTACTTGATGTACTTTGAATATATTACAACATCTAGCATGGACACTTTTGGGAAGTCAAAAATATAATCGGTAGAAGGATGGATTTAATATCCACAAAATGATAGAGACATTTCTTAAAACTCGGAAGAAGAAGTAACCTGGTATCACCTGTTCGGATCTAATTTCCCGTTCTTTAAATTTTGCCCGAAAGTTAAAAATTTTCAAATTAAATATTTAGCCCAAAAGATTTAAACTATGCAAAGAAAATACAACTACTAAACCAATCTTATTAGATAGGGTTGGCTACATAGATCAAACAACACCATTGAGCTTTATAAAAAAAAAAATGCAAAGAAAATAAACAAAAATTTATCTATTATTCAATTAATTTTTTTTTTAGGGATATTAATTAATTTTTCTTTAATGATACCACCCATATTCTGTTCAGGTTAAGGTTTTTCTTATATTTCCTTGCATGATCATAACTTTTGAGTTTCTGGTTGCAAAATTCAAAGTGCTGAGAAAAAACTCTTTTGTGTGATAACAACATAATTGAAAGAACAATACATTCAATTATGGTTCACCAATATTAGCTTCCTTACTTGGTTGATAACCCCAAACACTCAGGGTTCTAGTTTTGGTCAGTAGAAAAAAAAAACCAAAGAATGAGTCCCCCCAGGTCAAAATAGGTAGCTAAATGACTGTCAAGATAAGTCAATTGTCTGACTGTTCCATCGAGATATAAAAAATAAAATCAACCATAAATAGAATCTTGTTGCCATTATAACTTTGAAGCATTGAAGAATGAAAGAACAAAATTCAAATATTGGTTTACAAAATCCCTAATTAGAACTCTTGCCCTCCAAATCAAATATCCATAATAGGACCAACTTTTAGAAATTACAGCATGCCTACAAAATTTAGGTTCTTGGGTTTTCGGCCGCACAAGTAACACAAGCACATTCTCAGCACAAACTCACCTGAGTCAATGAAAGCCTGAGACCTAATTGTTTTTAGCATTTTCTTTCTGTTGAAGATATTAGCCATTTCACAAACAGGCTTGATTTCGTGTGCCTTGTAAGATTTATTTAGAACTGCCCTTTGTTGGACACTATCCTGATAGTTGTACTTGTATAGATGTTCATCTTCCTATTCTGCTATTTTCTTTAGTGCTATCTTCTGGAGGCATCGATAGGAACTGCAAGATTTTTTGAACTTGGACAGCATCAAGCCGGAATTTCTCAGCAATCTGGTGGACGTCCATAGGCCCATTGTGATCGTCAGCCTTCCCTTCGTGCAAGAGGATGATATGGCGCAACTGTGCTATGTTCAGGGTGCCCGCAGGAACAGGCCTTTCCTCATACCTGTTAGAATCTGGCTTTGTATTTCGCAGTTTTGGCATTGGCCTATTATACTTTTCTACCACAAATGACTGCAAGAGCATCATTGAACTGTAAGATAACTCTGCCTCAGAAAAGCACATATTAATACTTAAGCAAATCTTAGACTACTCAGGTCCAATTAGTCATCAATCATCATGGGCTAAGTCTTGAAGTATTTTCAAGACTGAACTCTGGAACAATTTCTCACATTATGTGAGGTTACCATTACACCATCTCAATACCTGAATACCATTAGTTAAAATAGGATGAATACCAGGAACCACAGATGGTTACAGTAAAGATGAGGCAACGCTGGATACTTGGATTTTCTAAAAGCATATTAATATTTAGACATGCATTTGAGTCATGAGATGAAGGTCAATCCATAAATACCAATCAAAGCTAAAAACCCATTGGAAGGTATAATTTCGTCTTGTAACCATGGATCAAAACTTCAACTATGCCTTCTAAGTCAGTATCAAAGATTTATGCTACTATTGAATATTCAATTTAACTAAAGTGTGAAATGCACATTCCATTGCATTTATAAACTGATCAATAACAAGACAATCTCCCCCTAGTCATATAAAGACAGTGATCTAAATAAGCATCAACTAGATGATTGTGAGATTTCCAAGGTGCAAACATGCATCAAATAAAAATTCTAAGTAAGCTGTAGAAGCAGCTTCATAAACTCACCTCGCCCATCTCAAGTTTCCCTCCAGGCTTGGATGTAATTCTACCAAGCATTTGACCAAGCATTGCATCATATTTTGGATCTCGCTCTTCAAGGATGTTGTCAGCATTAACTCCAGGATGATTGTCTAAAGCCAAGAACAGTAACAAGTAACCATATCAATCATAAGGAATAATCATCAACAGCAACATATTACCTTGCACAAACACCAAATTTTGAGCATTATACATTCAATAATGCATCTGGAATCAGCTTTCAAATTCATATGCTATGGCAAACTGGCCCGGATTGTCATGAAGGAATGCCTTACTGATTAACAATAACTATAGCTAGAAGTAGGTCCTCATGGTCTAAGGCAAACACATGTACCCCAAAAAAGAAAGTTTAGAGTTACTCTTGAAACTCACTGACTGCAAATTGTTTTAGTTGTTTTCTGCAATGAAAACAGGACCTTGTTTACCATCTTCCGCACAAAAAAAAAAAAAAAACGATTTCTAGGATAGTCACCACAATTCTAGAACAGGGTCAATTTCTTGGGTACAATAATTTCTCATTCCTCCAGTAGCATCCTTGCTTTTCTAGGACAGAAGTTAATTAAAGCAGCAAAATTTAATCAGAATTTCATAATTTCCTCAATCAAACCTTAATCAGCATAGGAAAATCTAAGGAAACCGTTTCCAATGATCCCTGCTAGTTATCGAAGAAGTCAATGTAAATGCACAACAAAGAGTTACATACCAACGTCAAGGGCATCTTGTCCGGTGGTCTTCGAGATCTTCACCTTGTCGACGGGAGCCCCTGGTGGCGACGGCGGTGGCCGGTGATCCGTGACGATTTTCGGCTTGGAAGACGACGTCGCATCTAGTTCAGAAGCAGTTCGGATTCTTCCAGAAGCTCGACGAAATGCCTGACCCATCTTTCTTGTACGAACTCTTTCGCACCCAAACGCAGTCTTCCCTTTCCGAGTTCTCACTCACTCTCCTGTAAAACGGTACTATGATATTCCCTAAATTTTGACATATTGATATTACAATATTTGGAAAGGGATTAATATGCCTTTTTTATTATTTTAATACACTTAACAGAAATTTCATAAAAAATTGTTAAAAATTCAAAATTCACAATATTCTAAATAATTTTATCATATTGTCTGTAAATAGTTATATTGACAATTGACTGCTATCTTGTAATTCTTGAAGAATAGTACTAATATGATTAATACCATATTGAAATAAAAATACATACAGCAAATAATAGACTGCCATTAACTGAAAGAAGTAATCTACTTAATTTTTGAAAATTTTTATAATGTTTTAAAACATCAAAAAGAAATTTCACTTTGTAATGTACACATTTTTATAAAATAGATGACTAATTTGTCTACATGCTACATTTTAAAAAATAAATTCCAATTTTTAAGAATTCTGAATGTAATAAATACTTGAAAAATATACTCTTTCCATAAAAATGGAGTCTAAAAATATTAAATTCGTAATCAACTATTAAAATCTCAAAAAAAAAAAAACTTTTTCTTTTTCTTTTCCTTTTGACATGCATGATAGCATGAACCTTAATATTACTGACCTTATAGAGAAATAGTAGATGACACGTGGACATCATACGTGGAGGGCACAAGTCCACAAGTCCACGTAATGACAGCTTCGAGAGATTTTTAATTATTTTGGAACTAGGGATGCTAAATGTACCAAAAAGTTGCGAATCTAGTAGATCGATTTCTATTTTTTTATGGATTGGACTAGGCAATAATTGATCCATTTAAATGTGAGTCTAAATAAATTAAGCCTATTTAAACCCACATTTATGCAGATCAATGTTGATCTGCGCGAATCGACTAATTTAATATTAAATTAATCTCAAGCCTGCGGATCTAATGGACTGATCCGTATTTTTTTACGGACTAAATCAAGTAATAGTTGATCCATTTAAATGCGAATCTAAACAGATCAAATCCGTTTAGGCCCGCATTCATGCAGACCAAGTCTGCTCTACGCGGACCGATCTATTTAGCACCCCTATTTAGAACATTGAAGTTGTGGGTAAATGAAAAAAATATACATCATTAAAAAAAATAATATGTTATTCTTTGCATTAAATTAATACATATAATTTAAATGCACTCAGTATAATTAAGTAGGGGTGAACGTAGAAGGATTAAAAGTAATTTATGTAATTTTTTTTAATTTTAAATGTAAAAAGTGATTTAGAATGCCTTTTAAATGGTTAATATTAATTTAGACTCATAATTTTTTTAAGTTTTTTATGGTTGATATGATTAAAAGATAATATCGATAATTATAAAAATATAACTAGAATTTTAAAATTTAACATAAATTATTTTATAACTGTCATGATTCATATATAACACAGAGTTTTATATTAATAAAATATAAATTTATAAAAATTATATACTACACAATACATATTATTTATTTCATTAGATGTTAATTAATAAAATTATATTATATAATGACAATTATCCTATAATTTCATAGTATATAAATAAGTAATAGTGTATTATATTATAATAGATAAAGATTTTTTTAGATTTGAATTTTAAATAATGAAAAAAATATAACAATAGACAAATATTTTACTTAAATTTAGATAAAATTTCGCATAGATTTGATTTTAGAATTTTTTAAAACTATTTTTAATTATAAATCAATTTTTTCAAAAAAAAATTGACTCATTTTAAGTCTGTGTCTAAATATTAACCATCCTATCTTGATTTAACTCAGCTAATTTTTTACTGTTTGCCTTTTTTTTTTCAGCCCCATATCTAAGCCATTCTCTCCAACTGTATTTAAGGCGATGTGGCTGGCTCTTTCGTAGACACGTAATGTTGGTACTTTGCCTTATGCCATCCGCCGAATATATATAGATAGATAGATAGATAGATAGATAGATAGATAGATATAGATATAGAGACATTGGGTTGTATCCGGACAGATTTAATAATTTAATTTGATAATAATTTATAATATAAATATAAGTTATAAATTATATTATATTTAAATATTAATATATTATTATATTTTTATTTATTAAATAATTATATAATTATAATTATTATAATTATGAAAGAATATTATATTTTTTTTAATCTAATAAAGTTGTTACATTATTATTTTATATTAGTTAAATATGTCATTGAAATTTTTTATTTTTTTAAAAATATTTTTTCAATATATCAATATTTAGATAAATTTATTTATTGATTATTTTACTTAAAAAATTTAATTTAATTATTTTACATTGGAAGATTTAATTATTTAATTATTAAAAATTAATGTATTATCATAATTAATATATTATCTTTAACAAAATATATTTTAAAAATATTTTTATAAAGTTTTAAAGATATTTTAAATTGAAATTGTAATCTATATGAAAAAATGATAAAAATTTCAAATGAAAAATTATAAAATATCAAATTTAGTATTTAATATTTAAAGATAATATAAAATTTCAAAGAGTTAGAATTTTTAAATAAGCATTATCTGTTAAATCATAATTGGATATTATTAATAATGTGTTGATAGGTATTTTACTTTTATATAAATATAATTATTTATTTTATATAAATTATTTAATACATATAGAAATAATTTAAATTGAAATCTATTAATGAATTTAGACTAAAAATCAAATGTAAATAATTTCATAAAATAATTTTTTTAAATAGATAATTTATATTAAGAATAAGGATATATAACATTTATTAAAATGATTTACAATTTAAAAATTAGAGGATATATTATTAAAATTATTTAAAATTTAAATTATTTAACTTATTAAAATATTAAAATATTTTTAAATTTTATTTTTGATATTCATATTTAAATATAATACCATCAAATCATTTCAATAATATTAAAATGTGAAAATTTCATTACCTAAATAAATAAATAATTCAAATATTAAAAATTTGAATTCAAAAATATTATTTGATATTTCATAAATTAAAAAAATTAAATTAAAAATTTAATAATAATAAAAGTAAAAAATTAAATCATAAACGGTTATAAATAATTTAAATAAATAATTATTATTAAAAATAATAAATATATAAATTTTATTCATAATTTAAATTAGAATTAAAAAAATATAACAAATAAAAAAAATTCATTTACTTTCCCGTGACAAGTGGAGCACACTTGTTGTGTAAATATATTTAGGTAAGAGTGGGTGTTACGAATTTTATATTATTGAAAAATTTTAATACACATAAAAATAATTTAATTGAAATTTATTAATGAATTTAGAATGAAAACATAGTATAGATAATTTTATTAAATAATATTTTTAAAATAGATAATTTCTATAAATGATGAGGATACATAACATTTATCAAAGTGTTTTATAATTCAAAAATTAAAGAATACATTACTAAAATTATTTAAATTTAAATTATGTAATTCATTAAAATATTTTTAATTTTTATTTTTAATATTAATAATTAAATATAACACCACCATAATATAAGTCAGAAATCACCTCAATAATATTAAGATACCAAAATTTTAGTACCTAAATAAATAAATAATCCAAATACTAAAAATTTAAAATCAAAATATTATTTGATAATTTAAAAAAATTAAATAATTTAATAGTAATAAAATTAAGAAATTAAATTAAAAACCAGTTATAAAGAATTCAAATAAATAATTATTCTAAAATTTAAATTGGGATAAAAATAAAAGAAAAATAAAAATTTCTTCTTGTTTGCTCTCACTTTGACAAGTAGAGCACACTTTTCGTGTAATAAAATTTAAGTGAGAGTGAATATTACAATTTTTATATTATTAGAAATATATATGCACACCCTTTTAATTATGGATAATTGTAGACACGTAATGTTGGTATGCCATCTGTGGAACTATACATCCTTTTAATTTTGAATAATTGTATTTAACATCTATTATTATTAATTTTTGTAATCATTCTTAAAATTATTTATAAATAATAAATTATATTTAATATCTATTTTGAGAAGGATTTGAAAAGACCTGAAAGGATAACTGTACTCAATTTGACACAAAATTTTGTATAAAAACAGGCGTGGTATGGAGATTTTGTAATTCAAATTTAGAAATAATTAGATTTATGTACTAACTTTTTTAAATTTTTCCCTATTTAGAGATATTTTAATTATTTTAACATAATTTACTTATTTAATATGAATAGAAAAATACATAATCACGATTTTTATATTTTTATCTTCATGTTGGTATGATATGACACTTATATTTCTTTCAAAATTATATAAAAAGATATTATATAAATGTAATTTATAATTCATAAATAATTTTAAGGAGTGATTGCAAAAACTTTTAAATGAAATTACTTAAAAGGGATAGTTTATAGCGGCAAAATTATTTCAAAAATCCTATTTTAACTTTTATTTATTTATTAGTCAAAGTGTACTTTTTAGCATTTAATTTTTATTCAAATTTCAATAATATTTAATAACTTTTATTTGAATCAATTATATTATATAACTATTAAAATAAACTTAATGTCATATATTTTAAAAAATTATCCATTTTTCAAATAAAGTCCATATGCAACCAGATGAAATATTAACTAAATTATGAAAACTGCTAACTAGATTAAAAGGAGAGTAAGAATTATTTTACTATTTAAATTTAAAATTATATTTTCTTTTTTATTAAATTAGACACAAATTTATTTCCTTTTGCTTAGGATTTTCAAAACCCATCTATTATTATGATTAAGAAATTATTAATGATAAGAGAGAGAAATTTCTTTGTTTCTGCTATGGTAGTAATTAAGGAGAGAAATTTTCAAAAAGAATTTATAGCAAATGAGTGTTGAAAAGAAATTTTCTGATGACTTTTAATTATGAATAGAACTTTTCAGCTTTGTTGGCTTGAAATTCCTTTCTCTCTTTATCATTAATAATTTTTATTTATCATAATTGTATATAAATTTTGAGAATTTGTGATATAATTTAAAAAAGAAAAAGATATAATTTTAAATTTGATGAGTAAAATAATTTTAATTATCCTTTTAATTCAATTAATAATTTTCATAGTTCAATCAACATTCTATCCAATCACATAATATTTTTCTATTAGAAAAAAGAATAATTTTTTAAAATATATAATATTTTATTTTTTAAAAAGTTAGATAATACAATTAATTCAAATAAAATTTAATAAATATTATTAAAATTTGAGTAAAAATTAAAAGATAAAAAGTATATTTTACCGTACATATTTTTACTTAATCAATCTTGTTACAAGCACTTGATAGTAAAAATTTTAGATTTTATCCCAGAGACAACATGAACTTGCATGTTAAAAAAATGGTTGTGAAGGTCTAGGAAATTATTTGGTGGAAAAATAAACAATTGTGTTATTTTCATGTCGTATTCTCTACTTTTATGGTAGCATTTTCTTAGCTTTTATTTGGTTTGAGAGAAAAGCGATAAAAAAATTCAAATTTAAATGGAAAACGTAACGAGAAGATATATTATTTGAAATTTAAAAGAACTAGAAAATTAGACTTACAAAATTTTCTTTTAGTTTTCTTTTCTTCTTCTCTTTTCTTAATCCAAATAAATGGAAGGATTAAATTTTAAAATTTATCTCTTTCCTTCCAAACAAAGCTTTATAAAAAAAAATTATATTATATACCTCACACATTATTTTTGTACAAGAATTAACATTTCTTGGATTATAAATTACACCTGCATTTTTGTTTTGTTTGCATTGACCGAATAAATTAGTTTGATTTCTCACTCATTTCGTGCACACAAGAATATAGTTAGAAATTTAAGAAAATAAGAATAGGAATATTAAAAAAGTTGTCGTTTTGTTGACATAAATAATTCGATTGGATTAAAAAGAATTAAAAAACTGAAAGAGTGAAGTATATGTTCCGTTTTCTTTTCTTTATTTCTTATTTTTATCCTTTAATTTAAAAATATAGTTTATCAGCATGTGCTATGACCTAAATTAATTTTATCCATTTAAAATAATTTTTTAAACAATAAAATTTACTCATTTTCATCATATGATTTTTTTTCTTTCTCAATTAAAGTCACAAAATTTAACCTAAAAAACAAGATTGGGGTGATCATAGTTTCATGGTCGTGTTATTTGATTTATGGTGTGAAATATTTTCTCGAAATTGAAATTTAAAGATATGCTATTAAATCTATTTTTCACACAATCTCAACTATATTTTATGGTTCTGATGGGAGAAAAAAGATTACATAAAAAAAATGTGTGAATTTCATATATTTTTATTAAGAAAAAGAGAAAAAAAAACAAAAAACTTGCCAGCCCAAAAGTATCACAAAAATACGTGGACCTTCACTATTTTTAAAACCTACATTTTGCCTCAAATTAACAACCATTGTTAGAAATATTTCATTTAGATACTGAGATTTTTTTTAAATTAGGATTTTCAAATAATAACATTTTTAATGATAAAATTGCTCCTAATATAATTATATGATCTTAAATAATATTTTATGACAATGCACAAGTGATGATTGTGGTCTTTTAGAGTTACCAAAATCTTTCTATTTCCTTTGCCCTTACAAATATTTTTTTCATTTCTTATATATATATATATATATATATATATAATTTATTTCTAAAAGCTTAGATTGGGTTTTTTAAGGGTCAATTTTAAATTTGTTGGCTTCATCCTAAATATCGCATGAGGAATATGATATTGCACACGTGGATTATTATAATCTATTTATAATCTCATACTGTTTATTATATTTAGAATTTTATAAATAAATTAATTAAAGGTAAAATAAAAGATAAAACGGGGTAGTTGAGGACCATTAACCAGACTTGCGTTATGCGATTGCACTGTGTGCATTATATTTTGCTTTTGGTTGATGCAGAAGTGATTTTCATATTAAACTATTACTTTTCCAATTTTTTAATTTTCAAGTGAGCAAAGCTTTTAATTTTCTAATGTGTACAGTAAACTAGTAACATTATATTTTGTTTTTATAAATGAAAAAATGATTTTCATATTAAAATATTTTTTTATCAATTTTTTAAATTGTCAGTGTGCTACGCCAAAAAAAAAAAAAATCATTCCACAACACAATAAATTAGGTATATTATATTTTGCTTTTTATTAATGAGAAAATGAATTTCATATTAAAATACTTTTTATCATTTTTTTAATTTTTTAAGTGTGCTGAACTTATAGTAATTTGAAAATTGAAGAGAAAAAAATAAGTTTTATAAATTCAATGCAAAGCCACTACAATTATAAATGGAGGCGAAACTAGACACTAAATTTTGGGTGTCTAATTTATAATTTGTTAATAGCTTTTATTAAAATGTTATAACTTTTGAGGACTAAATGTAAAATTTCTTAAATTTTTTTTATAAATGCAAGGAAAAAAAATTACTTTTGAAAAAAAAATTGGCGCTAAAGCTTTCAATTAAACATGAGACTTTGTCAATTATAAATAAAATGAAAATTATAAAGTATGACGAACAAAGACCAAAAAAAAAAAAAACTTTTAAAAAGAGACTATATATTTATATAATGAAACAAGGGTGAAATTTGACTTTTTATTTTGATAAAAAATGTCCTCTAATCACGCACTAACAGAGGAGTTAATAACTAGAGGATGGAAATATTAAACTGTGAGCAAGTGCAGTGAAATTGTTCCATTTAAGGGATATCTAACTAGATTTTAAAAATAAAGAGGGGTTAATATATTTTTTTCGATCAATAGGAGAGGTCAAAATATTTTCTCTAAAAAAGTATAGTTAAGATAGACAAAGTGCTAACAAGAAAAATTATAAAGCATATCAATTTCGATATTTTAAATCATAAGTAAATAAAGTAAATTCAAGTCATATGATATTTTTTTTTTAGTTTAATTTTCTTAAATTCAATATTTGAAATCTTATGATATTATTGTAAGAGGTTCTGTATACAAAAATGAGCCAGTTAATAACAAAAAAAGATAAAAAAAAGAGGACTAATACTGACCTCTAGTCATTGTGAAATTTTCACTATTTTATTGCCAAGGAAAAAGCTTAAAAAATGCAAAGAGAATCTTCTAAGCTCTTAATTTCTAGTTAAATAATGGTGTACAGAATGTGTTGTCATGTAGAAACTGAGCCTAGGGACCCCTTTTATAGATGGAGTGCAACAGCTACCTCCATCAAGTTGCTGTTACATTATGCCGGATATTTTGCTGGATATTTAGACCATTTACTCCATTGCCAACGTTCATATGGCTGCTGGAAAACCGAAACGTTGTTGCCAACGTTCAGCAGCCATGTGAAGAAATCGGTAACTACAGCTTCCGTAACAGCAGTTATAGCAGCAACGGTTTACAATCTCCCACTTGGTCTGAATAATATTCATCCAAGAAAAACTAAATGCATGAATTATAGTGACAGGTCCTCTATATGTGAGTATTACCTTTTATGTATTATGATGCATTTTGTTTCCCATAACTTAATGAATAAGCCTTATGCTTATTTTGGATCCTCTTAATGTTGATTTCTCTAAGTACGTATGTGCACACTAAATGAGAAAACAACCCAAATCAAACACGGGCTATATCTAACACTCAATATGGGTACAAGTCCCATTTTCGCTACATGATCCTTAAACACTGTAGGTGGCATGCCTTTTGTTAAAGGATCAATAATCATCAACTTAATGCTAATGTGTTTAATGGAAACTTTATTTTCCTTGACACGTTTTTGAATGGCTAAGTACTTAATGTTGGTGTGTTTGCTTCGACTTCCACTTTTATTATTCTTAGCTAGAAAAATAGCAACTGAGTTGTCACAATACATTCTTAATGGCCAAGAAATAGAATCCACAATTCTAAGCACAGTTATATAGCCCTTCAACCATACACAATGCGATATTGCCTTAAAACAAGATACGAACTCAGTCTCCATGGTAGAAGTAGAAGTGAAAGTCTACTTTGTGCTCCTCTAGGACATGGCTTCACCGGTAAACATAAAAATGTAACCTGATGTTGATTTCTGTGAATCAATGCAGCCGACGAAATCTGAATCTGAATAGCCAACTACCTCAAGGTTCTCAATTCGTTTATATATCAGCACGTAATCTTTGGTACCCTTAAGGTACCTCATCACTTTCTTTGTAGCTCTCCAATGATTTATACCTGGATTGCTCTGAAATCAGCCCAACATTCCAACTACGAAAGCAATATCAGGTATTGTGCAAACTTGAGCATACATAAGGCTTTCAACAGCAGAAACATATGGAAAGTTATGCATTTGCTCCCTTTCAAGGTCATTCTTCGGGCATTGGTTCAAATTGAACCTATCACCCTGCACACTAGGTGCTACACTCGGTGAATAGTCTTTCATTCGAAATCTTTCTAAGACTTTATTAATGTAGGTCTCTTGTGATAAACCCAAAACATATTAAGTTCTGCCCCTATGGATCTTAATGCCAGTGACATAAGATGCCTCATCCATATCCTTTATATCAAAATTCTTAGAAAGAAAATGTTTTACCTCATATAGCAACCAAATACCATTAGTTACAAGTAATATATCGTCCACATACAGCACAAGAAAATAGATCTTACTCCCAGTGACCTTCTAATATATACATTGATTCATGATGTTCTCCACAAAACCAAATGAGGAGATGACTTCTTGAAACTTGAGATACCATTGGCGGGAGGCTTGTTTCAATCTGTAAATGGATTTCTTAAGTTTGTAGACCAAGTGTTCACCAACGCTAAAGAAGAATCCTTCAGGTTGTTTCATATATACCTCCTCCTCTATGTTCCCATTGAGGAACGCTATTTTCACATCTATTTGATGTAATTCCAAGTCAAAACAGGCAACCACTGCCATTACAACATGGAGGGAATCTTTCTTGGATACAGGAGAGAAGGTTTTCGTGTAATCAATTCCTTTCTTTTGAGTAAATCCTTTAGCTACGAGTCTTGCCTTATATCTCTTAATGTTACCTAATGAGTCCTTTTTCGTCTTATAGACCCATTTACATCCAATGACCATGGAACTACTAGGTAACTCAACGAGATCCTAGACTCTATTAGACACCATGGAATTCATCTCTTCCTTCATAGCATTGTGCCATAGTTTAGATTCTCTATAATTGATGGCTTGTGAAAACGTCTTAGGATGGTTTTTGGCTTCTGTATTATAATCAGATTCTTGTAGGTACACTACATAATCACTAGGGATTGCTGACCTCCTTATCCTAGCTGACCTCCTTAATATTGACTCAACATTCTCTTGGGGAGTATGTTCTTCAACTGGTTGCTCAACAATTTTCGGAAGCTGTTCAACAACAGGATCAACTAGATCTTGGTTAGCAATTTGAGGATCCTTAAGGATTGGTTCTTCAACACCCGTTTGAGCTTGAGGGGCATGAATTATAACCAATTTATCACTTGATGTAGGAGCTTAGCATTCATATGATCATTCTCATAATCTAAGTTCTGGGTTTGATTGCTCCCACTGATTAAGTCATTCTCAAGAAACTTAGCATTTCTTGACTCTATAATTCTAGTGCTATGAGATGGACAATAAAACCTATATCCCTTAGACTTTTCAGCATACCCAATAAAGTAGCTACTAATGGTCCTTGGGTCTAGCTTCTTTTCTTATGAATTGTAGACCTTTACCTCAGACAGGCATCCCCAAATGCGCATATGTCTTAAACTCGGTTTCCAACCCTTAAATAACTCAAATGGTGTTTTCTCAATAGCCTTAGTTGGAACTTGGTTAAGAATATATATTGTCATCTTAAAGGCTTCAGTCCACAAGGACTTAGGAAGCCTTGAGCTGCCAAGCATGCTTCTTACCATGTCCAACAACATTTGGTTTCTTCTTTCAGCTACACCATTCTGGTCTGGAGATCCAGGCATGGTGTATTTGGCAACAAGCCCATGTTTTTGAAGAAACTTAGCAAATGGACTTGGTGCCTGTCCATCTTCAGTGTATCTACCATAATATTCACCACCCCTATCTGATCTTACTATCTTAATTTGTTTTCCACATTATTTCTCTACTTCTACCTTAAATACCTTAAAGGCATCTAGTACCTCATTTTTATGGTTAAGCAGATAGAGATACATGTAATATAAATAATCATCAATAAAGGTAATGAAATATTTTTGACTACCAGAATCTATATCAGAACTACAAATATCCGTATGTATTCTAACAAGGTAGTACTCCTCTCAGCACCTTTCTTAATCTTGTTAGTCTGCTTTCCCTTAATGTAGTATATGTAAGTGTCAAAGTTAGTAAAATCAAGAGCATTTAGTACTCCATCATTCACTAACCTTTTCACCCTCTCTATTAAGATATAACCAAGTCTACGGTGCCATAATATAGAATAGTTTTCATTTATAACACTTCTCTTAATACCTATGCTACTGGAAGCATGCATCGAATCATAAGGTATACTTTCTTGTAATTGAATTTGAAAAAGGCCATCGCAGATTGTACCATTTCCAACAAGATCAAATTTATAAAATAATTTCATCATATTGTTTATAAACTGAAATGAATATCCCAATCGTACAAGTTTAGAAATTGAAATTAAGTTTCTAGAAAAACTTGGCACATAAAAAGTTCTATCCAAAATCAGTACAAAACCAATATCTAGAACTAATTTGCATGTTCCAATAGCTTCTACTAGTGAGCCCATCTTGTTTCCTGAATAGATGTATTGCTCACTGATCATTAGCTTATTTTGGTTTAGAAAGCCTTACAAGGTATTAGAGATGTGGATTATTGATCCAGAGTCAATCTATCATATGTTACTACAAGCATCTACCATATTAGATTCATAATAGAAAAGTGAAGTAAAAGAGATTGAGTTACCTTTCTTCTCAAGCTAGGC